>JACCGJ010013722.1:0-31370 GCA_013407085.1 Atriophallophorus winterbourni | reverse complement strand
CTAGTTCTCCATATTGAACTGCCCTGGCATACATCACAACGCACCAATAGAGAGGACAGTTCATTCCGCTTCTACGGATAATAACACGGGAAACAGCAGATACCGGTTAAAAGCTATGGCTCGACTGACGTAGAGCTCAGCGTCTGGGGCTGCTTCCGACGGTGGGAGAGACTTTCAGGTCTCACTAGACGGCTACCGCCCGCCTCAAGCTGGGCAGCCCCCAGTCAATAAGGTGCCGTCTAGCAACGGTCTGCTATCCTCATTGGGTGCATGGGGATTAGGAATCAACCGACAAGCAGACTGTATTTTTCCGCACCAGCGAAACGAATTACTAAAAAACAAAGGTCGGTTCTGAAACTGGGAAGCTGGAACGACCGGTCCATGCTTCCAGGATTTTATGACGACGTCTCGAATTTCAGAGGCGTAAGAAAGTCAGCTTTGATTAACAATGAGCTAGAGAGGCTAAATGTCGACGTGGCTGCCCTGCAAGAGACGCGATTACCAGACACTGATATGCTAACAGAAAGAGATTACACATTTTTGGAAAGGAAGGGGTTCTGATGAGCCTCGACTGCATGGTGTTGGGTTTGCCGCGCGAAACGACCTACTAAATGCAGCGAACGTATTTGGACTCTAAATCTGAAGTGCATTACTGGTACCATTACGTTATTCAACGTTTATGCACCGACGCTCTCTGCGACGCCTGCTGAAAAAGACGCTTTTTATCATAACCTCACAACAGTTCTCAAAAACGTGACTAATGCTGAAGTGCTTTCAAAAGCTGGTCTACAGAGCATATTCACCCTATTACGTCAGCGCCGCCTGCGGTGGCTTGGTCATGTCTACAGAATGGAAGATTGTCGTATTCCGAAAGATCTACTCTATGGTGAGTTGCAATTAGGAAGTCGACCATTGGACAGACCGCACTTGCGGTACAAAGACGTTTGCAAAAGAAATATGAAAGCTCTTGGCATTGACCCCGCGAGTTGCGAAGAACTTGCTCTTAACCACTCACATTGGAGGCATTGTGTAAAGCGTCGTCTGCAAGCTATAGAGGAGCAGATACAGCTCTTGGCTGCTGAACGCAGAACACGCCGCCGGCGTGCAACTGACGCTTTACATCCGAGTTCTGACCATCGTTGCAAGCGCTGCGGGAGAGATTGTACCTCCCGAATCGGACTGTTTAGTCACTCACAAAGCTGTAGAACTTGAAAATTCATGCGATTGTGATGTATATCAATGGTTGACATCGACCGAAGGAGGCCAACAACAATGCACGAATGTGCAATAGTGTAGTACTCCATGCAATACTGCTGTGCGACTAACACCGTGCTAAATGGATTTACCACCAGTAGTGAGCTGTATGCTTAAACACGCTGAAGTTTCACTGCCATCTCTATTTCTATTTGCTATTTTCTTTCTTATATCTCTTTAGGCCTTGTCAATCTCAGCCCAGATACAGTCTACGATTGGGTGACACTGCCTGGTTCAGGCTAGTGCTTTCATATTAAGGTGACTACCTAATAGCGCATGTCCAGCCATAGTTCCTGAGTATATATTAAATAATCCCGGTAAGTTGCTTGGCCCCGCGTTATTCCGAGTTATTTTTCCATTTGCAGATTAACATGGCCAAGTTAATCATGTCAGATGTTTGCCAAATACTTTCCGAGGATAACATTCGCACATTCACAAGGTTGGATTTATGCTTGAATAGTCGCTTGGCCGCTGCAATGTGCATGGATCACGTTTACACAGTGAGTTCGTCCATTCGTCCGCATTTTCGTTCAGAATTCTAACATGCAAGAAAAAATCCCTTAGAGCGGTTTAAATCATGCTATATTTCCTGATTGGAATTTTTATATTCACTCTGCTTTTGTTATATTGAATGCTAAATGCTCCAACGACCTCCTCCTTTATGGCTCTTAAGATGTGAGTGATGAGACAAGGATCCTAAAATGAACCATGCTGTTAATGAGAGAATGCCCATTGATTCTGGATTTAGGATTTAAACGATAAAGTGTCTTTATTGTTACTCGTATCACCACACGGACACTTTACTACTTGTTTAAGGCTGTCTTTCTTGTTGTTGTTTGCCTCCCTCGTTCGATCTCGACCATGGAGGTACGTCACAAGCGCATGATGGTTTCATGATCCGCTGTGTTTCAAATGACTAAACAGTCCGATTCTGGAGGAACATTCCATCCCGCAGCGTTCACAGCGATAAGCAGTACTCGGTCGATCGGCGTCAGTTGTACGCCGGCGGTGTGATCTGCGTTTAGTAGCCAAGAGCTGTATGTGCTCCTCCCCAGCTTGCAGACGACGCTTGACACAATGCCTCCAGAGTGAGCGGTCAATAGCAAGTTCTTCTCAACTCGCGGGGTCAGTGTCAGACGTCTTTCCACCACGAACGTGTTCTTCAAATGGTCGAAATCCTAACTTCAATCTTTTGGAATAGGAACCATTTCCCATTCTGTGCCTGCAATCTCATTTCCGTGTTCTTTTCCTTCATGATACATAGTTACGTGTTACCAATGTAAAGCCTCCTTTGCTGCATAATTCAGTTACAATCTCAAGACACTAAGGCGCAATTCGTTTATCTGCTGTGCATTATTTCATTGGATTTCAGCCGACTCCAGGCCTAGAGAAATCTACGACGATTGCACAATTGTACTGTTCGAGTGAAAGTGAATCGAAAACGGTCATGAAAACCGCCGAGAATCTAATTCGCTGCCTTTTGCGGGAGGGTTGGATTTATCCAGCGAGTGAACCAATAGGCTCACTTCTGGCTTATCATGTGAGCTTGCACATACGGATGTGCGCATCGATTTCCTCTCATCGGTTGCGTATATTTATCGCATGAATTACGAATTTCAGACGATTACCGGGGACGTGCTTCTGCGAGATGAGACCTGTGCGATTATTCAACGTTTTTCAACCAACGGTGAGTTGTTCCTATTGTCGTTATTGTTTTTTGCCTTATTTTCATACATCATATATATTAGTTCGCGTGAAACATTAATCTCTCGGTTTGAGGTCTTCTCGTGCTGTTACAGGGGGAATTCATGTATTCGTGTGCAATCGTACAGTACTTCTGTGCTGTGCGGCTAACCGTGCTAAATTGATTGGCCGCGGGTAGTGAACTGCATGCTGAAACACGCTGGAGTCTCACTACCATTTCCTGTTCTTTTTTCTTCCTCATATCTGTCGAGGCCTGGCCAACCTGACAGTATCATAGCCCACGTACACTCTCTGACTGTGGGCACTTTGCCTGGATCAGGCTTGTGCTTTCATACCATACCATACCATGTTTTCGATCGAGCTCGTCTCATCGCGTGCTGCAATCGATTCAAGTTGCTTTTTTGCGCATCTTGAATAATCTTAACAGTTCATTCTCTGGTAACCCCTCTATGCAATGGCGCTTTTATTTTCAGGCGAAGGTGCTTCAGGAGTTGACCAAGCAAAGCTGTTGCAACAAATCCGACGAAGTTCCACTGGCGATTGGTCGAAAATGAGCCTGGCCGCTTTGAAACGGGTACTTGACACACTTGAAAACGAGAGCCGTATCTATCAAACGGACACGAGATGTTATAAGTCAGCATGAAGGTTGTGAAGTGGCATTTTCATCCATTTCGGAAATATATTTTTTATTTTCTTCTAGTTGGCTTATTTACTTAGTCTTTTATTCGGAACATTGTTTGTATGTAAGTATGAAATAACAAGCCAGATCCAGGCAACGTGTTGCACTTACAGACTGAACGTGGGCTAAGATACCCAGTCCTAGACAGATATGGGAAGGGAAAATAGCAATGGCAGTGAGAATCCAGCGTGTTTTCGCATGCAGCTAATTGCCGGTGTAAAATCAATTTAGCACGGTGTTAGGTGCACGGCACAAAACTGCTGAAGACATATATGGCACTATGGCTCGGGTTCGAGTCATCAGTGAAGATTCTTGCGATTTCAACTACCACAGGAAAAGCTGTCAGTTCTGTTCAACTATGATGTCTGCTGGATTATCAACCACGTACAAATCGACTACCAAGGGGTTTAAATTTCGGCGTATCTCTAGATATCTGGTATAGACTACTCTGGTGATCTCGTTTTTGTGAAAATTTCGAAATGCTGGATACACTTTTAGACCACCTTAATAGCTAGGCTGCAAATGTTGGCCACTATATAACTGCAGCTAACTCGAAGCTATTTTCGTACACTGTTACATCAGGTGTAAAACAATTAAGTTTGCATGGTTGTGTGAATAACTATGTTCTAGTCTTCAGGTACATCGGTTTCCATGTGTGTCGCAATAACCAACCACAAGAATATGTGAAGTCAATAGTTGATCATTTGCTTAGTGTACTTTTACAGTTGAAGGGCGTTCGTTCGGAATATGCGTGGGAACAGTCTAAAAACTAAAATGTGTTTTCATCAATCAGCGTTTCACCCAGTACTACTTCCTAAATGTGAAACGTGGTCGCTGATGTTACAGGATATCGATTTTTCTGTGGTGTATAACCTTTGATGCATTAGGATAATCTTGGGCGTCCGTAATACCGGTCGGGACTCTAATGCTGCCGCTCGGATGTGATGTAACGAATTATCTGTTTTCTCCGCTTCCACCCAACAACGAAACATGCAGTGTTTTTACCGCATCATTAGAAAGACAGACTCAGCACTCTCAAAACTTCTTCTCGACCATACTTGGTGATCTCGTCAAGGCGGGAAATTAAACACCTTGTTGTCAACAGTGAAGGAAGATATCGATACCTTGGGACAGCATTTCGTCTACGGCTTTGCAAGGCGGAAACGTGAGTTCATTACAATCCGCAACCGATCGACGCGTATGGACTTACCTGATTCGAAGCATCAACGAAACCGACTAGTCCACTCAGGGAGCAAGCCACACAAATGCAATGATAAATTTAAACTACCGTAACTAGGTTTAGCGTACATCTATGTAACTGCTTGAATCGCTACTCCTGCAAAACAAGCGACTCGTTTCATGGTTGGCAGCTAATGCTCAAGCCGTCCCAATCTTATCCATCAGTGGCTTACATGTTCACAGCATGTTTAAGTATTTTCTTCGTTATCAGACTGAGCGAGTGAATTGCATTGCGATAGCTTTGATGAAAATTTGTAATTGTATCCTCACACTTGACTTACGCACAGAACACAACTGCTTTCACCCTCGTTCAATTAAGATTATTTAGATGAATCCCGGAATTCGTGAAAAAGTGGGAATGGTGAATACATTCATGGTATTAACAATTATTCCATTTTTCGAGAGCTCAATGAGCCATAAAACAACAGTGACAGCATGGATTCAAATCCAAGTGGTAATTGATCACAAGACCAAGATATGGCACGTGTAAATAAAAGCAAAGCATCTGTGCGAAGTGACAACATTGATATTATTGCACGACATCAAGTAACATAGAAGGAAGTGTATGCCATTTTGAAAGACACAATGAATATGAAATGGAGTTATTCAAGAAACGGGCAGGTCATTTAATTCTAGCCCCACCTCAACCTTTCTAGCTCTCATAGTGGCTCTTTGTGGAACACAACACTGTCGCGGGGCAAGCAGCACATGTCGAAAGTGTGCACCGACCAGAATGCAAACTGAGGGTTTGCATGCGGCGAAAATTGTGTCAAGGAATTGTTCTATCAGGTTGAAAATTACGGGGTCATGAGTTATGTAATTTTCGGTGGAAAGTACGTGAAGAATGAATTTGGGAAATTTGAGCAACACAAGTAAAAATCCAATACAAACCGCTGCTATGACGTTGGCGTGTTCACGAGTCTCATCAACTTGTGGAGTTTGCAAAAATAGATACGTTAATTCCTGTTCAATCGGATCCGATTTGCATGGCAAGTGGGCTTTATGTTCGGGAAGTTGGAGGGAGGAACGTTGCTCTGTGATAACCTGTGATGAGCTCTTGGCGCCCAAGGACACTTCGTTTGGCCGTTCAAGTCCACTTTCTTTGCAGACTGTTCCGCACACGCCTGTTCGACAAACGCACGCACACGCCGTATCATTGCATAAACTGGCCACAGCTTTCCATTTTGATTTGTGAAACCCAAGCATTTTCTTGACCACCACGGAAACCAATACGCTGACGCTCAAGTATGGCAGGAACATTTCTATCGGGACTTTTAGCCAATGGTACATCAAATTTCTGTGTTTGGATAAAAAAATATCGATAATGATTTTTAAAGGAATGACGATTTTTAACACTGCTGATCTGCTAGCTGATTTTCTATTCTATTCACAAACGTTCGCTAGTTACATGCTGTATGCAATCGCCGTTTAAACGTCAAACACTTTTTGAAATCCTTTTCGTAGTTCGCATCGGGGCATATTGTATTGGTAGCAATTACCAAATGCCTATCTTCCACACAACTACGATGCAGTAAAATCCCAAATAGATGTGGCAGGAAGAGATTAAAAGAAATAAATGTGTAGGTTATTGGACACAAATGCACTAGGAAGAAATGTCTACACCTACATCACGAAAGATGCATGTTTACAACCACGTTTTATTAACGAGTGAAGCGATATTAGCACGACAACCTCCTCGTGGCTTTCTGTATCGCACACTACAAGTGTATTCGAACATTGCAAAACGATGTCTACAATTGCCATTGAACATGATTCTGAGCCATAACTCTAAGAGTTTCCACTCCGAAGTCAGATAGCGGGGAATCGAGTTGCCTGAACAACTGTTTTTGACCAACCCTACATCTATGCGAAACAGATGGCCACCATTTGGTAAAGGATGGCATTAGGAGTGACAAATAAACCCGAACGAGGAAAACGATGTTTTCTATTTATAATAAATTATCCACTTGAAGTGGATATTTGGGTTACATATTTGCTGAGATGGGGACGTTTTAGTGCTTTTCTTCGCAGAATAAAGGCTTCATGTCTATCCGCGCACGCTTTTGTCCAATAGATTATTGAGTTGCGTTTCAGAGTTGACTATCTTTGGCGTTGCATGTGACCCAACTTACATTGCTTTATAGTGTTAGCCGTAATCTAATAAGTTAAACGTGCTTCTATGGACACCTCTATCAAAAAATAAGATAGCCGACAGTCGAATTTTTCTATATTTGAGACCTATGGAATGTGCATTTCGCATCCAAAAAGCATGTGCAATATTGTACAATCTACCCAAAGTAGTATGAGCGTTTTTATAAAAAGCTAAAAACAGAACTGGTTTAACTAGATAGGCTAATTCTAAGTTTTCTTATCATATTCGTTGTAGCAAAGATGGTCACTCACAAATTAGAATAAAATCGCTTGTAGAATTTGAACTAATCGTGCTTAAAATGTAAACTTGTGATGGGTATAAACGCCAAAACGTGACTACCAATATATGTGCCATGTGACTGATGGCAAATGTGTAAGCACTCGGTACACGCTGCCGGTGTAATGCTGACCTTGGTGATTATGAATCAACTTGTATTACGGTTTTCTATGTTGTTTCGTGTTTAAGTTCAATCGCAAACTTTCAAGCTGTTTGTATTATTCAAAGTTATCATATTCAGGCTTACAAAGCATGTATTTGTCATTTCCCCGTGACCAGCACAAGCACGACTCACGTTTTGCTAAACGGCTTCGTCACATTATCATGGACAGAATTACATTCGCGTGAGGTATGAATTGCTTAAATACCACGCAACCATGATAAAAAATATATATCCGAAATAGATGGAAAAGATTGGGACTCAAAAAGTTGCGAACTCTGAAGTAAACTTACTGGTAAAGTGGTGAATTGCCGATGGTGGTTCGAACCACTTGCTGAATGCCCACTGGATTGTGATGCACATGCGTGTACTCTAACAGTTTGCATGAACTGTACGCCAGAATAAAGACAATCAAGGCCACGATTGCCTTGATCGACTGGACTCGAGAACATAATAGTTTTGATTGGAATCCGAGCTTCATGTAGAGTAGTCGATTGGTTAGCAAGGCAACAACTAACCAAACCTGTGAAGATTTCGAAATTACCGAGAACGTTCAAAAATGTGTACAACAAAATATGGAAAGAATAAAATTGTAAATGTATTCCTTATTCCAAAAGTGATGCTCAAATTTGGCGAATTGGACCAAGGAAACAATTGAACATTATTACTGTGGTTCATCATAGATTTCAAGCGCCAGACCGGCGAAATAGTTGACGTTTCTCACAAAGTTTAAACTAGCAATCTAAATTAGAAATGATGAGAAGAGAATGTGTTGATTTTAACTGCACATCTGGTCAAAGTTACAAACCATTCATGAGTCTTGAAGCAAGCAGCATTTGGGACGAGTAACTGCAACATTTTGGTGATTAAAAACGGCCTCAAAGCGGTTTAAAATCTGTCAGTGAATTGTTGTAATGAATGTTAATGTCTGAACTCCTACATCCGATAATGGAGCTGTGGAATATTTGAGAAGCAAAGAAGCTGGTCAATTACAGGCGTTTCAACGCTTGAAGCGCGACAGTTTTCGATTCTGTTTCATAGCAATTTGGTTCGTTATATGTAGGTAACAGTAATTAAAGTGTGAAATATCCTTCACCAGCTGTTGACTGTTAGAAGATTCGTTGGTCCTAATCTTACTGTTCGCACTCGACGAGGGCCACTAGCAGGAAAGTGATACGCGGACATACCTTAACCCTTTACGCCCCAAGTTCCCGTATTGATTGTCGGCGCCATTTTTTCGCCTTACGTGCTATATATCTTTGGAATTCCCTATCCCAACATGTGTTGAACTCTCTTTGCCTGGCGGCGTTTAAAGCGAAATTGGATTTAGACATGCAAAAGAACATCATTCTTGAGCCTTACATTTGATATTCTCTATTCCTTTTATACTATTATATTTTTCACATTTTCATTCATACCGTAATCCTATGGTTTTGTAAAGTATTATTTTTTAACAATAAATTCTTGAAACCGCCAATGGAGTGTACATAAAGCGGATGCAAGTCACATAAAAACAAACTTAAATCAATGTTACCAGAAAATAATTGCAATTTAAAATTACTGTGGTGGCATTCCACCATTGCTTACTTGCTTTACTCGGTAATTTTAAACTGTCAGGCAAAAAGGATTATGAGGATTAAGGGGAAACTATTGGACAAAGGGAATTGTATGTGAGCCCTTTGCTTTCAATATTTTTGTCGTCATGCGAACGGCAATACTTGCCATTTCGATACATATTATCAGGCAGCTATTAAAAGGAATATGTGTCGTTCTTTCGTCTTACATAAAAGAAGTTAATACTATCTCCCTCTACCAGCTGAGTTCAACCAGCATAAATCAGTCATTTTATACACGCATAATGGAAACGCATTTAACTGTGTTGATTTGCTTAGAATAATCCGCTCGATACAAGTATTATACATCAAATTGTCAACTAACTCACCACTAACACTTCGCAAAATTGCATCAATGCACTTCCGATTGGAATGAAGCGAGAACCGAATTGTGCATAGGATATCACTTGCTCATGATACTCTCCGTGTATATAACGCGAAACGACGATTAATAACGTCAGAAGAAGATAGAACACATCGAAAATAGCCATGGCACTCAAGTGTACAGTGGCCCCAGACACGTTCAATCCCAAGTTATAAGTCGGAAGTAGAACCAAATTGCTCACGATCCCGAAGAGACAGATAATCAGACAACCGTAACCGAGCACGTAGTGGTTTGCGGTGGCCAACTCGGCATGGTCACAGAAGTAATCGTCGAAACAATTCGAATCGTTGTAGCAATTGGACTGAATGTAGTTCCACACGGATGAATTGCTTGCATAGTAGTACCGAGTAGTTGGTAACAAACTCACATCGGTTGTCAATGTCGAACCACTGTAAGAGTGTGAAAGTTTGATGTGTAAACGCCTGATTGTAACCAACAAATCATATTGTTTTTCTCAGTAATAATTTATCTGTTTGACTGATACCAGCTTGGTTGATAAGTTTTTCATGAGACGAATCTATTACTAATCAGGAAACTGTATTCATCGGTTGACTTTATTGAGTTTACCACATCTACGGGAAGTGGCAGTTCTATTTAAAGCTTGTGGTATTCAGCATACCACTTTGACCATTGTTGGGAATTTAGCGTCGAAATAATTCATCCAAGGTTTGTAAAAATTTGTAATTACTTTGTATGGCGGCTGGCAGTGGAAGATGTATATAAGTGTTCCTGATGACGATGCTCTACTTATTCAAGTGAATCTTGTGCATTTTGCGTGCCAGATTCTTGTGCTTCAGCTCAGTTCATCTGTGGTGTAAATTTAAGCTTGTAAGTCTTTGACACTGTTCGTTTGATGTCATAATTCTGTTATGAATGCATAACAGGCAAGTACGGTCATTTTAATGAAACGCTTCATTAAGCGTGGCAATGATGGTGAGATTATTATTTGTAATTTTCGAAGACATTTCGAGTTAAATTGAGCGTGCATGCTCTTTTTCCATCACATACGATACATAACTGGACGGCGAAACGCATGTCAATAAATTTCTGTAATTTCCTGTTAATTTGGATTATATTTTATGTCTCGATCCTGTAAAGGAAGATGTTATAACAATGGAAATTAAAAGCCAAACTTGCTAGGCTAAAAATTGGCTTTGCATCTTCAGATTGGTGACAATTTGTTGAACGTGTGTGTGCCGCTTTGCTGATATAGCAACTGTCGTGATTTTCTGTGCAACTATTTACACAGCTTCTTAAGTTGATGAAATGATTATTTTTCACAAAGTTCTCTTCTTGAACTCACAACGGTAGCGCATTTAGATTGTTTAGCGAGATCACTTCTGTTTTCTTGTTATCGCTATTAGAACTGGTTATCGTTGTCCAAGTAAGTCGTGTAAGTATGCACCAAATATGTCGTGCCATATGCGATACAATGTAGGTATTGTTTGCGAAATCGTTAACTGTAAGCTCGTTTAGTGATGATCTGCTGAATGACACTTTTTCTATTCTCTGTGCATTTTTCGATTATCCAAAGCATGACGAATGGGAAAGTTATTCGCTACTGTATGCAGCCTTTCAACACTGTGGTCTTTGCAGATGGAATATTTTGTGTTCGCATATTTTATATTTGAATTATGTTTCTCTGACGTCACGTCTGTTGGATTGTTCCATAGTGCTATTATGTTTGTTGCCAGCGGGAAGTTGCTCTATGGTAATATATCAAAACACTTTCTATTACTTCTAATTAGAACTATCTTTTACAGTTTAGATGAAATGAGGTGAGGAATCTTTGTTGTGATGAGCAGGAAAATCGACTTTAACGCTCTTGATAACAGAGGATATTCTAAACGCTTAACTTAATTTTTCCGCGAAGCAATCAGATTACCTAACCCAATTTCAGATTTTATATTATCATTGGTTGTCTAATTTATTCTTTAATAGGGATGAAAGATAATGATATTTTACAGGCGCTGAAATATATTATTTAACGGCATGTGACCTTCTATATGAATTTCATATTAATAGTCACTGAATATTTATTGCCTGTGTGATTCACCAATGACCAATTATACAATTGAAAATAAAATTGTTATGTATAATCTCAAAGGACACTACAGTTAATTAATGTGCATCGAATGTAACATCCTACTTGAATTGAAAACTAAATTAGACGATTTTTATCAGAACATTCGTTTCCCGTCTCTTTAAACACTGTGTAATCCAATTTCTCAGCGCATGTTTTTATCTTTTACTTACATTTTAATTTTCAACGTGCCCCGGCTTTCATTAAGTATAATGTAGTTTAGACGATTAAATACCTTAGAATACCTTCAATTAGATAATAATGCCATCTAAAAATCCAGCGTATGTACAATTTCAACGTGTTTCAAAATGTGAAAATTGATTTGCACTTACGTCGAAAACGATTCGATAGGAGCACCGTGGCAATATTCCTCTTTGACGGTGCAATTTAAGTGAACACACCAATCGTAGAACTTCGGATAGAATTCTGCGAATCCAGATAGGCAATGTTCGCGTTGTTCCAAAATCCCATCAGCAATGCTTTTGTACTTTTCGTAGGGCAAGCTGAGAGCGTCTTTCACGGGAGTCAACTTCTCCAGGAGTTCGGAATAATCCATGATGATCAAAAGCGCAGTGTGGCAGGAATCCAATTAAAATTAACCGGCATTTCATGCGCTGGCTAAAATGCAGATTGAGTCTAGTTTTGGGAACTTTTCGGGTACATCGATTTATCAATTTTCAGTTTTACTCAGTTTACATTATCACTGTAAGTGCTGTTCATTATAAATGTGTGAAAGGAAAGTAATAATGTGACTGCAGGCAAACAATCAACATTTCTGATCAATAATAAAAAAAACTAAGTACATACATCACTTATTTCAATAAACGCTGGAATAATTCCTCTCGTCAGAAAAAATAAGAGACAATATTATAACTTACAACGGCCAACACACAATCAAATATACTGTCCATAAAAATTATCTTTTTAGCACCAAATGATGGCTGATAAATTCGATTTCTACTCGCGCTACGCGGAGATCGAAATTCAAAAGTGCACAAATAACACTCAAAATGACATAGTTTGACTGATTTAAAATTTTTTTCGATTCTTCGAAGGCAATTTCAGTGAAAGTTTGAATCAGCTTAACAGGCGAATGTCATCCGGAAGCTATGATTTTGTCTAGGAGTAGACGTTGCTGACAGTTTCGTACACGAAGGTGTTTGTGTGGTTATAAAGATCGAGTATACTAATAATGAGCAGGCCATTGAATTTCTATTGTGAGTGGGAAGCAACAGTTTAATACAGGACGTTCAATATTTTCGTCATGATTACTGATTTCACGGGCATAATAAGATTGATAAATAGACGTTTCCCATAACGTCTATGAAGTATTGAACATGAATTAAGAATTTTGCAAATTATTTGATACTAAATGTACGAAGATTTTTTCCCTCTTGAGCATTGTGACGTCGGTATCCCAAGTATAAATCCATGCTTCTCTGCAGCGGTGGTCACATATAGGACGCTGTCTTTACCCTGCGTCTATATTCATAGTATATCATAAGATTTTCTTCAAAACTTCATATTTATTTGCGTTTCTACACATTAATTTAGCCGAATCGGTCTAACATGCAATAAAATGTTTACTTGGAACATTTTTAAATTGGGCATTGAGAAGGAATGCCTAATTGCTGATACAGGAAGACTCGCAAATGCGACATGTTGCAGTTACTCCTATTTGGTTCAATGGTGTTTTCAATCAATCACATCAATATCTATTTATCTTTCTACTGGGGATCAAATTTTGGGAAAAAAGTATAATGCAAACCGCTTGCCTGTAGTGTGATGAGACCAAACAATCGTAATGAGGTTTTGAATTTTTGTACTATTTACGAATGGGATTCCAGAAGGAAGCATTCAGTCGTAATGTCACACACCCAGTTATTAACAGATTTAAGAGAAAATGTTTTGCAGCTCAGTATCGGTGTAGTATAAATTAGCGTAGTGTTACCTGTATATTAGAATAGCACGCATGAGTTTGCAGAGTAAAAGATCCATTAGGTCATCTGAAAATTCAATTTTAGAGTAATATTTTCCGTCAGTAACAAGCAGTTGGTTTCTCACGTATCTTTTGTTTTGTAGGTAAGTCATTTGAACGAAATCTGTACATAATCTTATGTTACAGTATCCTCTGGTTTACATGAAGTTACTGGTTATCTATTGTTCTAAAGATCTCATTGAAACTTTGAGGTGACTCATACGCTATAATTCCATTATGAAAGTTTTAAATACTTATATTGGAGAGTGGCTGTGGGATCATAAAAGAAATTTTAACGGAAAAACAATAATAAACTCATTTCGCTAATGGACAATGGCTAAATTAGAAGTATTGAGCCAGTTTGTTACAACGTATAGTACTAAAAGCAAGTATCGGAATGCGATTTACATATGTTGTTAAATTTTCATCGTGGTTTATCCTGTGTTCTGATGTTGAAGATGTCTCACGCGATGTGCAATCACACAAACGTCTATACAGTTCATGTTAAATTGATTTCCCATCACAAATGAGCTGTATTCTGAAACACTACTCTCAGCACCGATGCCGATTTATATCTGTGTCTTATATCTCTTAACTGTCTCGGCCTGATAAACCTGACAGTATCTCAATTCAGTTTGCGCGTGAAAACCTCATTTAACATCAGCTGTAGTGATCAGAATTTGCTTAGCAATCTACACTAAGTTTTGGGGATGCTGGTGTTCAAAAGATCTTACAAATGTTGGCAAGGACGGAGAAGTTTTAAAGATAAGCTCCTGATTTTAAAAATGCTCTAATGGCGCGCGTCTCATATAGCTTATGAAAACCAACTCCAGCTCCTAGCCTGCACGCGTGGTCCTGTGAGACCCGGCGAAACTGCTTTTACTGACAGGATAAGGGGCGATGTCAGCTGACTGGCGCCTCAAAGCCAGTTTGCTTCGGGCAGGTGTAGCTCGTAAGTCCATTAAGACGGTCCACTAAGGGGAAAGAAAACTTTTTTCTCAAACCTCCACTGTCTTGTGGCTGCATACATTCATCGGAAAGGTCAACCTGGAGTAAAATTCCGGAGGCGGAGTCCCGTTAGGCAGTCCGAAGTTGTATTCAACTTCTTTCTGTCAACTCCTGCGACAGCATCGTTGTCCAAACGTATCATGCTACCTATTAATTTGGCTCCAGTGGTGTAGTGAAGAATGTGAGAATTGACTGTTTTTGCGATAAACGATACGGTCTTAAAAACAATTTGTTTATTGGTGCATCAAAATAAACTTATTCTATATACTCATCGTGTATTTAATGCAGCTACTAGAGATTAACGAAGTGGAATACATCCACTTTCCATTTAAATCCAGCCACAAAAATGCAGTGATTTAGCTACTTTATGCGTAATTAACCCCAGCCCTCCTGAAGCGCGTTTTTTTGTTCGAAATTGAAAACCTAAAGGCGCGTTTTAATCTTAATGTGATATTATTGATTTGATATGGTGGCTGGGATTTATTAATTAAAAAACGCAAGCAATCGCGTTAACTGTTTCAATTCCGTCAAAAACACAGTCTTTCATGAAATATACTTTTTGGGATACTTAAAATACACATAGTGCTCTCTTGTCAATAAATCAATGAATGATATTGTCGCGCAGTTTCTCAGAAATGCAAATCGCATGTTCTCTTAGAGTCTGAAATACTCGTCCACGCCGTTACAAATTTTATACATCCACACACATTTCAAATTCCTCCCTCAAGCTATTGAACGGCAACGTGTATCCGATTTTGGGGCCTAATTCCGTATGCCATAATTTCTCTAGTGTCTGATTAAGCGGAACATTGGTAAAAGCATTAACTCTAGATTATTTAGAAAACGGCAGTTGATGGTCATCAAATACAATCATCATCTTGGTTCGAAGTTAATGCCAATAAATCTCACAAACAAAGTTATTATTTCATGAAGAAATAAACAATCAAATGCTAGTAAACACGAAGAATACAAACATACTGGGTAATTTTCAAAAGATATTGGCTGACAAAGTGTCCACATGATGACATAATAGACGTTATGAATTTTTCTTGTGTATCATATATTTTCGTGCAGCAGAAGGTGAAAAAAGAATGTTATGTTAACCAGAATATAGCCAATATTAAGCTAATTCAATTAATGATAATCAGGAATTTAGGTAAAAACATCCTAGTGTGAAAATTAAAGCGCTCAAACTTATAAATCAAAAAAAGAAGGGGCCTATAAGTTCACAAATTGCCTTTTCGGAATTCAAATTCTGAGCAGCATTACTTGTCAACCATCACAAGTATAAATGTACTGACTTCGCTCTTGAACCACACTTTCTGTTATAAAAGAAATTTTAATTACCAGCTTTAGTCTAAGAGCTCGAGACATGGCACCACAAACTCAAACATTTGAGACTCATCAGCCGTTGGTGCTCAATTTATACTTTTTTCAATACTTAGTAACAATAGCAACAGAACGATAAAGAGAAAAAACTTGTGAGGATATATATTAACAGACATTTCCTGCCTCAAATTTTGTAGCAGAGATATTAATATTCACCGGCATTAAAGATCGTGAAATTTTGTGCTCAATCACTCCTTTTCATTATGTGATCTCTAAACGTACATGCATAACGGTGTTTAACTCTATATTCAGAATACCTTAAAATCATCTAAAATTAGCCAATTTAGAGGCTCCCATAATAAATAGAAAGGGTCTAAATTCGAAATCAAACAAATTGAATGGCAAACAAAATTTGTATTTGTTTTCCGAAACATAAAATGCGTTGATATTGTTTGGATGAATTTAATTAAAACATTTTGCGACCGAAAATTATTATTCCAAAAGATTTTAAATTGTTTGAAATAAACTTGTTCTAGTTGAGCTGTAAATTCGTTGTTTATGGAAATTGTATGGGAAGAATATTTCAGTAGATGTAAACTGCGAGGTGCAGGGAACTCATTTTTACTTGACATGGGCACTGTATAAGCGGTATTCAGGGTTCACAAACTTTGAAATTTAGCAAACAGTGAGGAAATAAACTTGAGCGTTTTCATTACCCAAGAAAGGCCAACATCATAAGTCTTATAAGTGGCGTACAGATGGATTGATGGAAACATCATATATTATCGATTTATTTCATCATCAGCAAAAATATCATTACACCGGTAGTATGTACCGAATGTTTGACAGCCATGAAAATAAAATTCTGAAAGATGGTGAAAGGCGGGAATTAAATAGCTTCAGATTCCAAAGAAGTGTAATTACAAATATACTCGTAAGATGTACATTTACCTAGAGTAGAAAAGCATTCAATCAAGTTTCGTGAACGAGTATAGCCACATCATAACTAGCTTTCCTAGTCACTCCGTTTGATAACATACAAAGTTAAACAAACAATCCAAGATGAGACTAAGTCTAAAAGTGTCATTGTAATCAGTTTTATGACATATCATGATGCGTAACTGAACGTTGCGATATCTGATCGCGGGGACCCCAGCATGAAAGACGTGTTGTGCCGACTTTAGAAAGGTTACTAGTAAGGGTTTTAGCTGCCTATGCCACGTGACGGTTTGGCCACCACAAGATTTACGCCAATCAGGATATTGTGTAGCAAAATGTATCCGTTTCGGAAGTCGGTGGTACGTCATCCTAAAAATGTGACCAAACTAGCGAAACTTCGTCTTTATATCAACATTGCTACCGAACAACTTATTTCGGAGAGCATCGTTGCATATGCGTTTGTGACAGCCAAAGTTTAGAATGCTGCGTAGACATTAATTGTCAAGTTCTTGAAGGTACCTAATGTGCTCTTTATTTGAGCTCCACGTTTCGTGCCCATACAGTAATACAGCCCGAACTGTGGCTGTGCAGATTCTATCTTCGATTAACAGAGACAGTCCTATCTGACGTCAAAGGTGACCTAGGTTGTGGATTGTTACGGTTGCCTTAAAAATGCGTGTCAATACCTCGTCATCTAACGATGCAGAACACAGTTATTAGTGGGCGCTAAACGCATTTAAAATAGTAGATAATACTAGCTAGTTAATACTGGCTAATACTAGCTAACTTGGTTAGTATCGCCTGTGCATCTTTGTACTGATCGAAGAGAAGAACTATATCAACAGTTTAGAAAAAGCGGAGGAGCTTGCCACCTAACGTTAACTGAACTCCAAAATCTGAGGCTGTTTCGCTGCATAATTCCATGATGACATCAATTACAGAATTTAACATAAAAGGAAAAAGCGGAAGTCTTTGTCGGATGCCACTTGGAGTGGAACATTCCGATAAATGGCCGTTGTAAACCCAAACGTATCCTAATGTATGAGCATAAAGTGCACGCAGTGTTGTGACATACTGTTTCCGGAACGCCTTTGCACAGCAATTTGCTAAACAGGACATTTTAATCGAGCGAGTCAAATACACTTTCGAAGTTTTAAAAGATGGCTAGTGACGGCTGTCGTGAAGTGTGTCACAGATCTAAGATTTGTCAAATAGTAAATATGTATCTGTATGATATCCGATACTGCTCAACTCTGAGAGCCATATTCTGACAACCACACTCCACGGAAAAGATCACCCAATGTATTGATTGAGACTTTCATTGATCAAAACAAGCTGTTTGTCATTTGGGGCAGCAATCTTGAATCGTTTCGTGGATTCGATATATGCATTTTTTATAAATCACTACGCTAATAGGCCAAAGGTAGTCTTGCTTCAAATGAGTCAATAAAAGCGTTTCAGGCAACCAGCTGAATTGTTCTTAAAAATGTTTGTTCCAGTGTGATAAAGTACCATACAATTAGTGGTAGTCTCACTCATTCATTTGTTCGTAGGTTTCGACTTTCTAATAAGTTAGCGGAGTTTTACCAGTATTCTTTGCTATTTCCATTTGTCCAGCCTTATTTAGCCATTACGTTTCTCTGTTTAGTCCTAAGCTCCGTTTGAGTTCATTCATTTTATACACAGTTACTGATTATCAAATGAAAGAACTGCAAATTTGGGCATGGGTCCAACAAACTGATGGTATGCACGTTGTCATAGTTAATGACGACGCACCATTGACATACAGAACGTACTTGCAGCGGATGTGTTGAAATTTCAACGCTTGTCAACGTCCTTGGATAGTCCAAACGAATTTTATGTTCCGGAATGTAGGTGACGTTTCTGCACTCTTTGATTGACTCTCATATTTTGTGTATGGTGAGTGTTATTAATTTCCTACTGCTTATGAATTTGTTTTAGACTTACGATTTCTATTGTATAAAAAAGGCTTACTCCATTATATTCCGATTAAACCTGACGGTTTACGTGAAATAATAGCCTTGTAAAGTTCTAAATCTGTACGTGGATATTAACAGTACATGGGCAGTCTGATGATCAATGAGTTCTGTTCGACACACATATAACTCGCATTGAGTTTTTTCTGTCACAAAGCCACAAATTCAACAATCTGGATATAATAGACGATAAAGATTATAACAAAATTGGAGCATTTATACGTAATTCCGCATAATCAATTTTCTTGATGAGCCGGGAATACTGTCAAGTTTAAAGACAGAACGGAACTAAATCAATAAGACTTATATCAATCATAATAAATTCGCATGAACTGATGCAATGCATTACATCGATAAATCTGCTAATACCACAGTCGAGTTTGCCAAACAAAATAAAAGTAGGGATTAAAAGTAAGCATTTTGTACCAATTCAATGCGATCTTAAACGAAACAAAGGATTCCAGTGACATATCGGCATGATTAATATGTTCACTTCATTATTTTTCAGTAACAGCTCCACTAATTGTTAATCTAAAAGCGGATAGCATTTTTGGAATAACAAGATATGGTTAAGAGACTTCTAAAAATGTAATCGTGGTACTAATTTGATTGACAAGTGAAAAATGAACAGAGGTTGTTGCACTTCATTATTAATTACCGCTTCCGAACCAGATTGGAATTAAATCAAATGTAAGAAGTAATCTTGGAAAATGCATAAGTTTGAGAGAGTAAAGTCCATTTTAAATGGTACGTTTAAACAATGTTCCGCATAACACAAATGTGTAATTATTTTTTAGAAATGTGAACAATTGCTTTTTCTGAATAACTGGGAAATCTTCGGTGAAATTTTATTCAATTTGCACTGATAAGACGACAGTCTCATGTTTCGTAAGGAAACTTCATGGTAATTTAATTTCGTAAGCACTTCTCGATATTTGAGCTCATTCATGATCAATTCTGTGTCTTTTCTTGAAGAAAGATTAAGTATCAGTCTAAATATATCATTTTTCGGAAGTTAACATACACTGGCAATCCATAATGTTTAGCATAGTGTCAATTTTCCACGTAGAATATGTAGTGATTTCTAAAGTCCCAATTGTTGTTTCATGATAATTTGTTAATTTAAACATTTTTCATTTTGATTACTGAAAGCACTATAAAGCGCTATTTCTTTCGTTTTATGGTTGTTTTCCACATTTCATTTCTTTTCTCCTCGCGAACTCAGTTAACATTATACATTATTTAAACACCCTTGTACATAGACAATATACACAATAACGGTATATACATTTTCTACGCTCGTTCAGTGTTGTATGTAGATAATACAGGAACTTTCGCAGCCTGACGATCCATTTTCCACGAACCACCACATTTTCCTGCGGTAAATACAGTTTACCACTATTAGTCAACTTGATTGCAATAAGATTTTCGCATCAAATGCTTTCTCATATACAATAAGGAGTGAACGTTTGAGACTGATGTCTTCTCCTCGAACAGATCTAAATTATAATTGAGTTTTGCGAGTTGGATTTTCCTGCTCGTTGAATTAACACATACCGGACACTGGATATTTATAATTTCTTAATTACAAACAGAGGATTGAACGTGTTTTAGTATAATACATTGTATTCCTTAATTGGAACAAGTTTACTTGTATATCATTAGTTTATATTTGACCAAGCGATTATGTTATATCATGGACACGTCATATTCTAGCAAGGTTGACACTAAAAGCTGCATATAATCTGCATTGCACGTAATATAAAATATTACTCCAGACATCCTCATCGATATTTAGTTACAAACACATATGTCGATATATTTATGTTTGGATTGTTAGTTACAGATAATCGTGGATTGCATTCCCACGATTGAAGTTACACGATGCCCGCAGTTGCTCAATTTTATAACATGGAAATAAATAATTCAAACACTGCTCAGTTTCTCACGTTTCCCTAGTAGTGAAGCTTATGTAAAACTGCACAAATTCCATTAATTTGTAAACTGAGGTGACGCGATAAAATAGGCTATAGATATGGATACAAACCTTCATTATCAACCTCTATCCAGTAAGTTGATTTTAATCGAAATTATGTTTTTGCTATGCATTGGGGCTATGTCCGCAGAATTGAATTATAACTTTTTGCATACTTCACTTTTTGGTTTCAGCTTTTTAAAACACATTTTTACCGTAGGTAATTTTGGATTCTCTTACCTCAAAATGTAATGAACTCTATTTGCGTGATAATATTTAAAACAATTATTGTACCTAACCATGAGCAAAATATTTCATGTATTCAAATCGTTTTACACTATTATTTTTCACATGGATTTTCGCATTGATTAGGAAATCCAATGGTATCAGAGTGACACTTTACACTTTTTCAAACTACAAAACTTTGGATCATAAAATCCTGGAATTCGCTATGTAAATAGTAATTAATAATGTGTATTTTGTCTATGATTCATAAATTCAATCTACTGGTATAATTTCTTGATGTTATTCGGCATAAAAACTAGAATTGGAGAAACGCTTATAGATTTTATACTTATTCCAAGTTATCCAGATTCTTAATGGCATGGCAAAGCTGATATATTTTTATAAGTTAAGGGAAAATTTCACAATCGAATGCGTCGGATGAGTAATATATTTTGTAATATGAGTATAATTAACGGGAAAGCGAAAAGATGATTTTACTTGAAGCAGAAAATCCGAAACTAATTTTATGTCCTTCCATTAATGAACTTAGTGCCAAAAATGTTATTGTTTAAATGTCACATTCTCTTTATATTCATAGGTTAAAGGAAACTAAAATATATCAAACCATCAGCAATAATGCTGTATCAGGTTTCCTGGATTCACAATTATAGATGAATACATTATAATGGCTAGAACAGAGAGACTGAATATTTCCCCTCAACCGATGGTTGACTAAAACCTGCAACGCTCCATAATTGCGATAACATACGCACACATCTTTGAACAATTTCCTCCTGTCGCTAAAATTTTAGCTTTAATATTAAAACATCACATGATTTGTTTATGATCAAATGTTATGTATTCTTTAGCTTTGTAGCAATTCTAATTTGGTAGATTGCTATTGTTTTTTTTTCAAGCTTAGTAGCCGAAAAAGAGCAAAGCTCTTGCTTAATTACATTGTGACAGGCTTGTATTTCGTGATTTAGTGCCAAAAGATAAAGGAGTGATAGATCATCTTGCAGTAAGTACACTGCTCGCTTTTTATTACTTCTACTGGCTCTCTTCAGTTTAGAACGTATGGTATTTATTTCTAATGAATTAAAGCGGCAGCCATATAACCTGCATAACAAATTGAATTACGGCATGCTTATTTGTACATACGATTCAAAAGAAACACAATTTACGCAAGCGTAACGCTTCAACCCATTTTATTCTAAGGTGCCCGTTTTATCCATATCTATGGCCTGGTTCGCTCGGGTCAAGGTGGATGTCAAATGATGGTTCTTGTACGGGTCTCGTGAGAATGCTCCTTCAACTTCTATTCTCAGCATTTATTAACTATTTCTATGGGAGATTTCTAGAAAATACTTCAAATGATTTTAAAACGAATATTTATCGAGTTAGAGTGTTTCGTGTAAAAATATTCATTTTTTACGATGTTGCCCGAAGTTGAGCATAATCAACCATTGTAATTCTGGCTACAAGACTGTATTTAATACATTTGCTGGTCCATGGCATTCGACCGACCAAGGAGTCTCTAATGATGGATCTTATATTTTAAGATTACCTTTTTATAGTTCTGCCTACTGCAAGTCAGCTACTGTAGCATTATCGCCAAGCCGTAACTTCAAACTTCCTTGTTTCGACTATTGCTGCTGAAGTTTGAAATCAGAGATTAATTTACTAGTCTGAGCTGAATTATGAGCAATGACTTCCGTATGAACTGGACTTAAAAATCCTAATCTCAGTACGCCGTTGCATGATTTTATGAAAATGAAACTACGTTGAATGCTTTAACAAGTAATAACAATTTCAATGACAGTATTTGTGTTTTTTAAGTTTCAAGAACCAATGTTTTCATGAGTATTATGTATGAACATTTGCAAATTCTGTGCAGAGTTATAGCCAACACAGTGGCTTTAGCGTTTCTTTTTGGAAATCGACCATTTGTGGATTTACAGCATACCTTTGGCTGGCTTGCGGGAATACCTCCACGTCGGTGCCAGCTTGGTGGGCTCGGTTCTCCGGGATCAGCGAAAGGTTCGGCGGTGGTGTTTAAGGATGTAGTGGGTTTTCGCATGGCAAACGTTCTCCCTATAAAAATCCACAAAAATCAAATGATGACATCATGACGCAGTGGATATGAATCGCACTAACCAACCAAATAACGGGGTTATCTGGTTACGAACTGGAAATTTTCCATAGAAAAAGACGTAAGAACCGCTTCGCCGTTAAGCGGCCACCGATGGGTGCGAAACTCTCTCGCACAAGTGCCTCGTGGGTAAAGCCAAAGCGCATAAAGTCTCGAGGTGGGCCCATCTAAACGGAATCACCCTTCATTGGGTGTAGACAACCGTGTAGAATCACGCCTACGATCAATGATGACGATGATGACAATGCCGCATATTGTAACTACGAACACTAACTTTTAAAGATATCCTTCAAAATCCACTTCGCGAGCACACGTCATTCCCTCACCATTTCTCCGTTATGTACTTCTGACCATAAATGCTGGACGCCTGCAGTCTCCAGCCAACAGTTCAGAGACAGGTGTCAATTTTCAACGATCTCCTAGGAATCTATTAGACTTTCATCGTTTAATGTCATTACCCTGCAACAACCAGAACAACAGTTTGGACTAGCCTGCTCTCTAGAGAAACGTAGATATCGACATATCTTGAATATGTTGACATTTATTCGATAATTCAACTGAGTTCTTCTATGCCTCCTGGGAGTAAGTTATACATGTGTGTGTCCGGTAATTTCGTTGCTTCATCTGCCGGCCTGGCTGGTTTTAGAATTATTCTTAGCAAAAAACGTAAACCTTTATTTTAATTTGGATACCGTTAATAGCAGTGTGTACGCAGCGAGATTCCAGGGTTACAGTAAAATGAAAAAGCACAGTGACGAGAGACGTAACCTATCCCTGTTCTCGGTTTACGCACCCACGAACTGTGGGGCAGATTAGGTGAAGGACGAATTTTACGAAGAACTGTGTTTTCTTTCAACGAAAGCAATTAGATTCGATATAGTAGTGATTGCCGGTGAATTTAATGCCCGAGTAGGACGAATAGTTAATTCTGAGCGCTTCCTTGGGTGGAAGTCTGGGAAATCAGACGACCGAACAGACAATGGAGAGAGATTGTTATCTCTCTGTCAAGAACACCGCCATTACTTCACCTCAACAAATTTCCGACATCCCAAGCTCCATCTAACAGCCAGGTGCTCCCCGTGACAACGTATTTGGGGGCAGCTTGACCATATCGCGAAAAGCTACAGGTGGCCAGGTGGTGTCAAAAACTGCTGATCCTATTGGAGTACCAGTGTAGTTTCTGATCACGCTTCATTGTGCGCAACAATCAACCTCCGATTCGGAAATAAATCCAAACTAAATCGTGCCTAACTAGACAAAAAAGTCTTATCGCTGCCTGAAGTAAAAGCCAGATTTTGGATACTCTATAGGCATCCCTTTCAAAAAATCGACCGGTCGAGCTAGATCGTCATTGGCACTACTTTGACAAAGCACTCTACGATTCTGTTACAGATTGCTGTAAAGTCGCTTGTCAACCATCGCACCGATGGATCTCTGCTGAGTCCGTCATGCTACTCGGAAATCGCCGTGCCTTACCGAGTGGTTCAGAGTATGAAAACAATCGAAAGTGTCTTTGACTCCTAATCAAAGATAATCTGAGGCGTGACAGTGAGATTTGGTAGAAAGAACGCGCCTTGCATTTTGAAAGTGCGTCAGCTATGGGCAACATGCGAAGACTTTATAAATTGTTTATAGCCTGTGGTCCGAAGCCTCAAGGCCCGAGTAAAACCATTCTCGAGGTTGATGGCTCGCGCACAACGATGATTCATAAGATGGAAAGAATTATTTAGTCAGCAGCTAAAACAGCTCCCTTTTTTAGACACCGCCGACATCCATCAATCTTCATTTAAATTGTCTCTGTCGCTAGCATAGCCCAGTTTCGAAGAAATTCAAAGAGAAATCCGATTAATAAAGCAACACAAGGTGTTAGGCCCCGACGAGCTCCACACGGTATTTTCTAGGAAGGAGGCAAGACAGTCGTAGCATAATTTCGCGAGCTAATCTCAAACATTTGGATAAACGAGAGGGTACACAGCTCCCTGCGGTGAATCGCTGATAATACCAATCCATGAAAAGGAACACGAATGAATGTTGCAACTATCTCGGAATTTCGCTCATTCATGTGTTACCTAAGATATTGGTCGCCATCCTCCTTCGCAGACTTACCATGATTCGGGAAGGCATTCTCGCAAAATAACAAGCTGGATTTCAACTAGGGCGTGGATGTGTAGGCCAGATGTTCTAGATGCGTCAGTTGCTGGAACACAGACATATGTATCAGCGACCAACCATAGTGTTGTTTTGGATATTAGAGCCGCCTTTAACTCGGTTGAGAAATATGTCCTATAAAAATGCTTACTTAGCAATGAAATCGCTTTGAAATACGGCGTTCAATGAAGAGGTTAAGGGCCTACGATAGCATTTCAAAACCATTAAACTCTACTACTGCTGTAAGAATAGACTGTCCAATCTCCCCATTTTTGTTCAGCTGTACCATTGCGGATGCCCTCCGATGTGCTCCTAGTGGTTTCTCAACTGGTGGCAGTGAGCTCCTTCCAGGTGTGCGGGTCATGGACGTGGATTATGCTGATGATATTTCCTTACCGGGTGAAAACCCAACATTTATTGAACAAGCCTTGGATATGAGGGCGATGGAGGCATCTAAGTATGGGCTAATCTTTTCACCAAGCAAGTGTAAAATGCTCCTTCAGGACTGGTCAGGTGAACTGCCAAATTTCGCAATAAAGGATCTAGTTCTCGATCATGTTGAGCAGCTCAACTACCTAGGAAATCTGGTGGTTGATGGGGTTTAGATAAAGAAGGATTAAATGTCCAAAATTTAAGGGCAGACTGGCATTCATTAAATTTAGTGCTACTCTGGAAGACACTTGATGTGAGCTTGACTTTGAAAGGAGGATATATTCCACACCTCGGTAAAGACAGTACTGCTTTACGATAGTGAAAGTTGGACAGTTCGCGCAGGTGTTTGACCAGAGTTGTTTGCGAATGTTTGCTCACATTCAGTGACAACATCACGTTCGCAACTCTGGGGTCAGGCGCCGCCTTTTAAGAAGCACCGGCACTAGTCTTCAGACAACTATTATCCAACGACGTCTTCGCAGGTTGAGGTTAGTCCTGCGCATGAAACCCAAACGGTATAGACGCAGAGCGCTTTATACTGCTGGTATAGACTGCATATTGTGGCTGGTGGGCAGTAGCTAACTTAAAACAGTGAATTGAGAAGACTCACTTCGGGTTTAGACAAGTTTGGATGAGCGTGCTGCCTGGATGGTTGGATGAGAAGGTGAAAGTGTTTGGCTCGACACCTTGTCAACTATGGCAAAGAACCGACATCAATGGAAAAGTGCATCAATTTTATTCTTCACTGACATTTTTATCGGTCATAAACTATAATAAAAAACAAAAAATCAAAAAATCGACGCCTGTAAATGGACAAAAATCAATTCACTTCTCGTTTTGTCACTGTTCCATACCCGTTTTTTATATTCCATTGTTTCTGTATCAAATTGTGTGCCTAACTCCTAAAAATATTCGAAAATGTAACTTAAAACATATACTGTGATCGTAATGTAATTAAATCACTGTTGTTCAAACTATAGTTCTCAAGTTATTCTAACCAAATTGAAGGATTAAGCAGTTCGGACGGCGCCACATTTTATACGGCGAAATTGTATGAACGCGAAAAAATGAATGGAATTGAATATATATATATATATATATATCATCTAATTTCAGTGACGGACGTTTTTATTAACAGTCATTTGATACTTTTAGAGCTAATTAAACTGATATCTTCAGTTGCTTCTGACTCAAGCGATAAACCTGATGCTAGCAGCGGAATCGCATTTGTCGAACAAGCGCTCACTTCGATTAACCCTGGTCATGGGTTAAAACACAGTCTACATGAGTGTCTGCTCAAGTGATTAAACAGGTAGTCGTATCAACCTTACTCAACAGTGACATACAAGCGCACTTTGTTTACCATTTTTCCACTGTTTCAAGCACATATGGATCTTGATTTCATCATCCATACCTGATGGGGGAATACATCACGAAACCGGTCCTGGTGTGTGAGAGAGAGACAGAAATAAATTCAAATGAGATTTTTTAATGATCATGGGTTCAAACCCAGTCTACATGAGTGTCGGCTCATGTGATTCAACTGGTTGTTCGTACCAACATTACTCAACAGTGGCATACAGTGCAACTTCTTCATCCAACTGTGTGTTATCTATGCAATGCCTATAGAAATTCAAACACTATCCGATGTGTATAACTACAAACCAGTCACGTTGTTGCCAGAGGTCTCTAAACTTTTCGAACGATTTGTAGCTGATGAACTTATCAAACATTTAGAACAATATGAGAATGCTTCCATCACATAGCACGGATTTATGACAAGACACTCCTGCAACACCAATCTTCTCATATCTCTTGATAACTGGACTCGAGCTGTGGATATTGGATATCATATCCAGGCTTGTTACTTGGATATGTCTAAAGCTTTTGATCGTGTTGACCACAACATACTTTTACAGAAATTATAGCAGCTAGGGGTGGGCGGCAGATTATTGGCCTGGATACAGGATTACATGACTGATAGAGGAATCAGATTTAGAGTTGATAGGGCACTATCCAGCACAGTATAAGTTAAAAGTGTCGTACCTCAAGGCTCAGTCTTGGGGCCAATACTCTTCCTGGTGTCCGCCAATGATATACCTGAAATCGTATGCAGCAAAATAATTTAATAGCAGATGTCATCAAAGTTTGGACTAGCGTACGCACCATAAAAGATTTCCAAATGCAACGAAAAGATCTCGAAGCACTTGATACGTGGTCCTTACAAAACTGCCCACCATTCAACATCCAAAAATGTTAAATGTTAAACGTCGGAAAATCCTCCGAATTCACGTACTCTCTGGGATCTCAGCTACGTTCATGAGTTACGGAACAGAAAGACCTGGTTGTGTGAATTAGCAGTAACTTTACGCCTTTACGGCAGTGTTCTGTGGTATACAAAAGTCCTGACAAAGCTTAGCACTGTTCAGGAGGATCTTCGGTAGTTTTACAAAGCGGATACGCCCACGGATAATTAACACGTATATCAGGCCAACAGTGGAGTACGCTGTTCAAACATGATCATCATATTTACAAAAGGACATGACCTTGCTGCAATGCGTATATGACCGCGCTACAAATCTGGTGGCCGGACTATACAACAGGCCTTATGAGGAGAAGATTATAACTCTGAACCTGTTTGACTTTTCGTACCGTCGTGTCAGGGATGACTTGATCCAGGTGTTCAACTTTGTGCAAACAATAAATCACCCACTTGAACAACTGTTTCATCGGCAAGAAGCACGTGGTAGCAGATCTCATGGCCACAAGTTAATTATTCCATACTGTAGATCAAATTGTCGAAGGTTTTTTTGCTTTCGGAAATTGTTTTATATCGAATTTTCTACCCCCACATATCATTTGTGTATCAAGCCTGAAATGTTCAAGGCTGAACTTGACAACTGTATGTTGAACAAATCCATCCTCGAACCTGAATACACAAGCTGACTTTCCATATTGATAAAACATTTGTGTTGTTTTATGCATTCAATATATATTTTTAATCTGTTTACTGTAAAGTATTTGCTTTTTGAGTCATTACGTCATTGAACTTTGAATTACTTTTCAAGTACTGGTCAAGTATCACAGTGATTTCGAACCCTCACATTACCAACGTTTCAATAATAAAGATCGATCATTTTTTTAAACAAATGTTAAAAGACGTGTTAAAATACGAAGAAACTATTTTTCAATCCAATTACACGTTTGCATTTCAAACTGTTTCATTTTCCATGTTAAATGAACATACTTAACCTTTTTTGAATTTCATAGATCACCAAAGTGCTTAAGAAAAATTTGTAAATTTGCTGACTGTTAATTTTAGAATTTGCTTAAATCTGTATGCTCCTGCGCAGTGAAAATATTTTGCTCAGAAATAATTGTGTTTGTGATTTTTCGAAAACATTTTTTTAATCGCATGAACCCTTTTTATTTAGCAGTTCCCGTTGACAAGTTTCACATTGCAATTGAATGTTCAAATTGAGGTTGATTTCAACTAATAATGGGTAGCCTGTCAAACTGTCCAACGACATTATTTTAATGAAAGAAATTTCGAGAACTGAAAAGATCATGCGAACTTTCAATCAGGTGTTTCCGTGTGTACGGAAAGTTCGTTGATTCGCCAGGTGAGTAATTACGCGATTCAATGAATTGAACGGAAGAACGGGAAAATTTTGTTCGAACAGTAAACTATTAATCTTATCATAGAATAATGATAATTTATTTAAATATATAATTGTAAGACGCATTTGAGGTGACCTACGGTATAATTCAAGTGCTGTTCCACCCTTTTCGGAACACATTTCAAATTAAATTTTAGCTCCAGATAAACTGTTAGTTAAAATTTATATTTCAAACGTCACTTTCCCGCATTAACTATCGTCCAAAATTCAATTCATTCCGTCTGTATGTATTCTGAAAACTCTCTTTACATTAATCAATGTGCATTCATGTAGTGAACTTAATCGCGAACCGAGACTGTCGCTTTTATTCCCAATAAATTCGTGTTGGCAAAAATTTACCAACAAATATTTTTGTATCTGATTTGCATAAGCACTTAAAATACACAGTTGTGTGGTGTGCGTGATGTAAATGCATTCAAATATGTACCATGAACGCCAGGGAACAAACGGTATCGCGAAGTATAGTTCTACTTGGTATACCAGAAAATACTTATAGAGCATCGATTCAGAAAACCGTAGAGCACGACGTCAAGCAATGGCGCCGCTACATTGCGTGTCTTCTAGATATTTCTAATGCCGTTGTTGTGGACACTTTTCGAGTTCCTTTTTCGCCAAAATATAAAGGGGATGGACCGAAACCTCTGAAGATTACGTTCTTGAACAGCGCTATGGCCGTAAAAGTAAAGTCGGAATGGAAAGAGGAAAACAAACACTACCCAAGGATGTTAGACTTAGCTCACCTAAACCCAATGCCATTATTCAAACACTCTCCTGTCTGGAGACAGCGGATAGCAGCGTTTCCATCCAAATGGAAGAAACGTCGTAGGTCCGGCTCAAATCGAGTCGGACTGAGCAATTCACACCGAAAAATAATTGTCGATTCAAGCGGTCGGCGACCAATAAGAAGCACACATGTTTTACCACCTTAGACACTGACTATTCAGATGGATCCGGCATCACACTGTTTAATGCCTTATCACATACCACATGATTCACCACTGATTGTTAAATCTGACTCTAGAGAAGCCAGACCAAAAACTTTAGTTTACACACCGTTATTACTCGCGAAAAATACGATTGAGTGCATCTATACAAACGCGAACAGCCTTTTTCAAAAAATAATCAAATTTTCCGAGATTTGTAATGAAACGTCGCCGGACAAAGTTACAATAACAGAAACGTGGTTCCATGCCTCATTGTCTGATAATGAACTCTCTTTGCCCAGTATGTCTCTATTCCGGCGTGACCGTTTAGGCGATGGCGGAGGAGCAGCACTCTACTTCAAGCAATCGTTTATCTGTAGAGCTATGAACGACCAGACCCTTGATATCACTGACAAACGTTTGTGCTCTCTGACTCCTACTTCAGGAGACCAATGCATTATTGGAGTGATCTATCGTTCTCCAACAGCAACCCTCAAACTAAACGATAAACTGAATAATGCTTTGCGCTATGTAACAACGCGGTACAATACTCAAATATTAATAATAGGGGATTTCAACTTTTCCCAGCTCTACAGCCGGAATGTTCATCCACTAGAGACACTTGAAAAAAATTCGAGCCGCTTTGGATTACGCACCACTTTATAACCACGGTTTTGGATTTACTCGTATGAGTAGATCAGACCAGCCGTCTACTTGGACCTAATACTTACATCAGATCCCACAGCTGTAGAGAATATCGTTTATAAACCGCCAATCGGACGAAGCGATCACGTTGGCCTAGAATTCGAGTACGTTTGTTGCGCTAGGCGCAATAGTGACGGGACGAAATGCGTCAGAATGGTGAACTACCGTGATCTGTGTGCCGAGTTACAAAGCACTAGTTTCGCACAACTGGATTACTCCGATCCGGATAGTCATTGGCGATCTCTCTTACAGCACCTCAAATCTATATTGGAGGAATATTCAACATTAGTTTTTAAGAAAACGTCTCAACGTAATAAATTTTTACTAAGAAACA
>JACCGJ010013718.1:0-28307 GCA_013407085.1 Atriophallophorus winterbourni | reverse complement strand
TAATAATATTGGCCAACGGTCATCCTCCTTCGGCTTAGCGTTAGACCCTCTGAACTCACCAGAAGCACTGGTTTCAAGTATCTTTGTGTTACGTTATCACAAAGTCTCAACTGGACTGATCATGTGACCGCACAGTTCTTGACGGTTCGGAGATGATCTTTCTATGCCCTGTGCCAGCGTATTCTATTGGTCCCACATTTAGCTTCTTTCTTCATTGTTCCCCACTGCCTCTATGCATCCCCTATAATTTTTCCTGGTCTAATGGAGAAAGATTTCCTGATGATCAATAGAGATATCAAGGTTATCGCAAGACTGAGATTTGCCTCTACCGAGTTAATTCGACATATGATCGTAGAACGACACTTCCGTGAATGTGACAGATTGGTCAGTCATTTCTTTCCATCATGCACACCCACTGCATGAGGTCTTTCATGGTCTGGACCCCTATTCAAGAATTAAAAATTCAGGAATTCTTCACTTGCCGTGTTCGTTATTTGGTTGAACAACCGAAAGTTATTTTGATCTTAGGAGTGTGAATTTCGACACTGAATGCTCCCCTTCACATTTTTGGAAAAGTATTTTTGTGGTTCAATTGACATGTTTGCTGAAAATTCGTGTACACAATTGAAGACATTCTTTAACCTGAAAGTGCTAATCGCATTTCGACGATTTTGATTATCTGCTGATTTTTCGATTAATCCCACTACCTGCCTAACCCACAGGGTTTCGTGCGTTTCACATCGGAACCTGGGGTTTATTCTTTGCAAGCGGTGAATGAACTATACGAGGTGACCCCGATGCCGACTGATCATTGGCGACAATTTGACGAAACATGCGCCGTCCGCCTGATATTCATTGGCAAAAACTTGTGCTCCGAAAGGCTCCACGAAGCTGTTCGCAATTGCACTTTGTGAATCCCTAATTGTTTTTTATGTGATATGTAAAATGGCTGAAAATAAAGAATAACCCACCAGTTTTTGTAGTGTTTGTGTATTCTGGGGGTTCTGTTGACTGCAGGGACGTGCTACGATACTTCCGTGGTGGTCAGTTAACGCCGTGTATAACCAGCAGTATCGAGCCGCTCAATCTAGGTCCGGACAACATGAGGGTACCCTAGCGCACGCACATTCTTTTACTGTGCGGCACTGCCTGATTAGAGGCTTGTGATTTCACGCACACATACAACTTAGGCAAGAATCATGTCCACGGTATATAATCAATACCCAAATAACAAATATTATCGCAACCTCCCTAGCAAATTGGGTTTAAGAAATTTGCTGACGCCTTTTTAATCCGTGACGTGAATAGCCCCAGCCTAGAATATTACGCTCTCTAGGTAACGGTGAACTTCCAAACCATCGCGCTGAGACTGGACCTTAAAGTGGTGCGATGGTTTGTGTACCTCTATGACCCATTGAGCTATGCTGGGTGGTGCTCTCCGAGCACCTTCAGAGTCACTCATACCAGGAAGGTCAATGGATAGAGGTAAGACGAACACGGTCTCAACCTAACCCGCTGCCTTGTGGGTCAGGCTTTTTAGCCAAAGGCTTTGGTCGAGAACCCTAATTGTTCTCCTGTCTAGGCATGGGCGACCTGGCAGTATCTCAGCCCGCATACAACCATGACCATTACTACGAAACCCAATTCCATAGTGCATCGGCCGTTGCGCACGATAAACAGGGTCGCCTTACCTGCTGCATACAGCAGGGCGGGTAAGCGAAAACAAGCTACTGCTGGCCCTACTCTTCAAACTGTTTCCGACCCTTCCCCTCCCCCATCCACTCTTAACATCTCTCCGTCTGTCAATCCCAGCTTTAGAAAAGACCGCGCTGAACATGTTGGAACATTTCCTGTTCGCGAATTTACAGATCACTTTCTGAAACCACGGACCTCTGCTCACATCGGAGCCATGAATGTCAGAACTCTCAGACAAATAGGCCAGCAAGCTGCATTGGCTCTTACCTTAGATAGTCTATCTATTGATGTTTGCTGTTTATCGGAAACGCGCTTATATGATCTGTCTATAATTACTGAACTTACTGCCCCAAATCTTTCAACTCACTACTTTTTGCGCTGCTCTGGTGATTCTGTAGCTGCCATTTCAGGACAGGCGGGTGTTGGTATAGTGCTGAATTCACGTGCCGAATCCTGTCTAATCGATTGGATTCCTTGCAATAGCAGGATGTGCGCAGTTAGACTAGCCACTAATATTAGACCAAACTCAAAATCTTCTAATCAGAGATGTTGTTTATTATAGCAACTTACGTGCGAAAACTCTTCCAACTTATTCGATCGACCGGGCCTACGAAAAAAGGAGTGAGTGAGACTATCGCTGAAATAGACGGTACTCTTATCACTAATAAGAATCGCCGCCTCTCACGCTGGGCCGAACATTTTGAAGAACAGTTCATCTGGTCGCCTGCAACAGAATCATTCCCTCATTTGAAGCAGTGTGATTCTTGGCCTGTTAGCGTAGATCCCCTATGATTTAGAAATTAAAGCATGTATCGAATCCATGAAATGATTCAAAGCTGCTGGCCCCGATGACATACTGCCTGTTTTGTTCAAAGAAGGTGGCCAAGTCCTAATCAGCACATTAGGAGATCTCCTCCGTGAAGTGTGGATGTCAGAATCCGTCCCTCCGAGTTGGGGCGAATCGGTTATCATACCTATATTTAAAAAAGGTGTGCGAAGCTCATGCTCTAATCACCGTGGGATAAGTCTCACTCCCATCATTACGAGGTTATTAGCGTCCATATGTCTGCGAAGATTAACATCGCATAGGGAATCACAGATCCGTGAGCAGCAAGCTGGCTTCCGGCCTGGCAGAGGCTGTGTCGACCACATTTTTACTCTTCGACGGATATTAAAACTGCGGCACACCTATCGACAGCCGACAATAGCCATCTTTTTAGACTTCAAAGGAGCATTTGATTCAGTTGATCGAAATGTCCTGTTTAAGACCTTGCTGTGCAAAGGCGTTCCGCATATGTATGTCAACATACTACGCGCACTTTATGCTCATACATCCGGATGCGTTAGGGTTTACAATGAACTCTCACCCAAATTCCACACCACAAGTGGCGTCCGACAAGGATGCCCGATTTCTCCGTTTTTGTTCAATTTTGTAATTGATGCAATTATGGAGTTGTGCAACGAAGGTGCCCCAGCTTTCGGAGTTCACATAATGCCAGGCGTCAAGCTTCTCGACTTGGATTATGCTGATGATATAGTTCTGCTCTTTGACTCGTACACAGATGCACAGGCGATACTGAACAAGCTATCTAGTATTGTGCCCGCATTTGGAATGCGTTTTGCACCCTCTAAGTGCAGTGTTCTGCTGCAGGACATCGACTTATCGAACAAGGCTTTATTACTTGACAATCAGGCGCTTGAAATTGTGGATCGTTTTACGTATCTCGGTAGTTGTATCGATAATTCTGCATCGTTAGATAACGAGGTCTCGGCACGCATTTCTAAAGCGACCGTAGCATTCCGCAACCTAGGTCACCTCTGGCGTCAGAAAGGACTGTCTCTGTTACTCAAGGGTAGAGACTATAAAGCGACAGTTCGGGCTGTGTTATTGTATGGGTGCGAAACCTGGACCTTACGTAAAGAACACATCCAGCGTCTCCAAGTATTTGACAACTGATGTCTCCGCAACATTCTAGGAGTTAGCTGTTACAATCGCATACGCCCCGATGCTCTCCGAACTAAGTTGTTCAGTAGTAACGTTGATATAGAGAAGCAAATCAACTTGCATAGGTTACGCTGGTAGGGCCCCTTTTTACGGATGCCGGACCACCGATTTTCGAAATAAATTCTTTTTGCGACACCACATCCAGATTGGCGTAAATCTCGGGGTGGCCAAACCGTCACATGGCATAAGCAGTTAAAACCCCTTAGTAGTAACCGTTCCAAAATCGGCGCAGCGCGTCTTCCAGACTGGTGTCCCCGCGATCAGATATCGCAATGGCTAGTTACGCTTCAGGATATGTCCAGAAACCGTGTTCAATGGCGGTCTTGCACTTAGCATCTTCTTGGAGTGTTTGCTTAACCTTGTGTTGTCAAGCGGAGTGACGAGAAAAGCTTATTATGATGCACGACAGTGAAAGCCGCAAGGAAGTTGCCGTGCTGATGTCGCTCTACTCGTTCACCAAACTTGTTTGAATGCATGTTCCATTCGAGGTATAGGCATCTCTTCCCAATTTGTTTGTGCTTACTCTTCTATAGAATCCGTAGCTATTCAAGTTCCACTCTTCCTCATCTTTTAGGATTTTACTTTTTCATGGTTGTGCGGCAGTTAAGCATTCGGTACGCACTACCGGTGTAATGCTGTCTGTGATGATGAACTTCCAAAAAAATGGAATTCATCGAAGCTATGCTACTAATGAGAGCAATACGCGGCGACATTTATTGTCTGGGGGAAGTTGTACGAAAGCAATCCGCAGCGCCGCTTTGCTATCAATATTAGCGACCTGAAACACAACCAAATATGGAGCCGATAAACACCAGACAGCCCAATCACTTGAGTCTTTGTTAATAGGATCACAGCACTTTATATCGGTTGCTCAGGATCAATGGAAGACCAAACCATAGCGATTTTGCAATCGTGGATTCCACGTAAGCACTGTCAGAATCCCAAATGACCAAAATAATGGTGACGATATGTGCGCTCCGTAATTATGCACAGCGAAATTAGTCCTCAGATATCCACATATAAGGACATACATCGATCGTCACGGTTTTATTCGGCTAATCGAGACTAGCGTTTACGCAGTTTCGCGCAATCAACGACTTTTTACTGGTACGCATGAGTATGACCGTTACGAATAAGGCCACACCATGGCTTATTTCCTCAAGCAATAAACTCCAGCTACCCGTAGATCATGCACAATTCAGGGTCCATTTATCCTCGTTCAATGTTTTCTCTGGACTCTGTTTACGATGATTGCAAATTTATTACGCACCCGAAACATTGCACGACTACTCCCGCTGGAAACTAAGGTTTCCAAACAAATTTCATCTGATACCCGTCACTTTTAATTAGTATTCATTTCCTGAATTGAACATAGAGACGCAATACATCGAGTAATTCCCGTAGATAGTAGTCATGCAGTTACCGTTAAATTTTGTCATACATCAAGGGACTGCTATTTCGTAATTAATTAGCGCCTGAAATGACTCACATATATGTAATGCAAAGCATGTCACCTCAAGGCTGAGTCGAATTTACCACGATTCGAACGGTAATTTTCTTTTCTTCAGTAGGTGCAAATGTAGAATCAAAACAAGGTAACAGCTTTTGAACGGTCTACCGTTGACAGACTCGGAACATGAAGCGAGATTCCCGCAATGAACCTGATTGAATTTTTGCGTCAACTAAAAGTAGACAAAGCCATTGTGTTTTGCCTGAGGTCATGCTTCGAAATCTTGTTCCTGGACGACATTCATTTGCAAGCAGATGACCTGCATTCGAAGCCAGCCAAATAGCACCTAATATAGCTGTGGCGGTATTTTAAGAACCGTTTTAGATGCTGGTGTCATCAATTTTGCTATCAAACCCGTAAATCGCAGTTAACTTTTGAAACGGTTTGCTTATGGGGAGCATATATCGTGGCGGCATCCAAACCGTAAAAAGCAGACAGGGTATAGTGTAAACAAATATTTTATTGCCACTCGGTTGATACGATGCATACGGTAGAAGGTGCACATTACATGTAGCGACGCTCGGTATTTCGATCCCCGTAGTTCGACATCATGGATGGTCCGGCTGGTTTCCAAGTGTGTCCGGTTGGTGTAATCATTCGGGGGCTTTCGTTTCTATACTGCGGCCAGCTAGTTCGAGGTTGTTCTAAAACAGAATAATTTTTATAACACAGTTGTTTTTGGTCCGCACATCTTCCGCGCGCCTATATAGAACATTCAAGATAGTAACTTAAGAAGAATGGATGACTGGTTGTTAAACAGAACCGAATGTTGTTCGTACTAGTTTCCGCAAAGTGATGGCCGTGACTGGGTACCCCCCCAGGGCAACTCTGCTGGCATCGAACAATCATTAAGGAAACCTCCGACCACGTATGGTGGTATGAAAGCACAAGCCTGATCCAGGCGAAGTGCCACACAGTCAGAGACTGGACCACGCAACTTCCAAATTTACAGAAAGTATCTCAAATTTTTGATGTTACAGACGGACAAACGTAAAATTTGGATTGGGGTGCGATTTGGACAAAATAGCTTTATTATAGTAAATAAAGCTTCAGCGATGGATGGCCTTCAAGTTCCAACTCGAACTCCACGAGTACACAGGTTGTAGTATCGGGATATTGGGGTTACCGATATCACCCATCAAGACTGATCGCCATAAAAGTAATTCCTGTTATTGTCGATAACTAGCAACCGATTTTTGCGGTAATCGATGAAGTCTGCAATACCCAAGGAAAACTTATTCCGTAGCGGTTTTGCAGTAAGCAATGTTTTATGTTGTCAAGTTGAACTGCAGAGAGCATTTTATGCACTGCAAAAAACAGGCGGAGGCTAGTTAGTTAGCCTCTTAGACTGTACAGTTGTGCGATTGTACCATACTTATTATTTTGACAATACAACAGTTTACTTTTGTGCGACTATCACTTTCTGGAGGATGAGTCGGTTTCAATGAAGTCTTGGGAATTTGGGTACAAAGCGACGTCCCCAGTACCACTCGGCGTTTGTTCGAAACAGTTTCTCTAGCCTCTGCACAACCAAGTGCGACCTGCAAGGCAGCAGGGACTTGCCAGAAAGAGGTGGTGTGCACCAACTAACCGTCTACCAGACTCAGTTCCAGATTTTTCCTTGGGTTTTTTCCCGAAACCTTTCCCGCCATCGGGTATTCCAAGGCAATGGAGGTTTACAATCAGGGTTTTGCTTCCCTTAGATGAAATGCCCTCCCAGGCTAACGAGCTCCATCTGCCCGAAGCAAACTAGCTTTCAGGCGCCAGTCACTCGCCCTCACATGTTGCCCTTTGCCTAGACCTAGACTTTGGACTCCGTGCATGTATATGCAGGCACGTCTTCACATATCTTGATGGAATGGATGTTTCACTCGCGAAACGAATTTCATATGAGCGACTGCGCTCAAATTTCTACGTCTTCCGTGGGTCCATTAAACTCAACCGCTCATTATCTGTTTATTGTCATGATTGTATGGCAGAAAAGCATATGGTATTCCACACAGATCCAGTGCTGCTTCTGATGAGGACTGGCGTACAACTCACCTGATCGATGGCCGTAATCGACCACTTTCGGGCGCCCTTCCATGGGCCGCGTACCGCGTAAAGGGCTTCGTTCCCGGCCAGCACTTCGAGGTGGCGGATATTCCGGAAATTGGCGGTGCATTGGAGGTCCACGCGAACGTGGGGGACTGCGACTCATGTCACGATAATCCCGGTGACTTGGCATCGGCCCATCGAGTGGAAATTGTGGACGATTTGGAGATCGTTGAGGCATCGAGAGAGAGCTAACCGGCTTGAAGCGCGCGTAATTGAACGATGACTGGGGTGGACTCATACGGCGTCCTTCGTGTTGTGGCGTTCTCGGTGATCGACTTAAATTAGAATCCAGTATAAATAACGCGTAGCAATGACACGTTGAACGAGCAAAATTTCCAAGCAACTTACGAAATGTCCATGCGTCGTTCCATCGGACGCTGTTCCAGTTCTCTCCTCATCGGGGGCGGACGCGGGAACTCACGATCGTTAGCAGAATAGCGACCGGGTCGCTCATTTCGATCGTAACGCGGACTCATGTCTGCTGGTCTCATATAGGCAGACGGCTGACTCCACCGCCTTCGTTCTGGTGGTGTCATTGGACTTGGAGGTGGTCGTGCACTTGGTCGTGGAGGTGCACCACGACGTGAAAGCGGCTCCGAGCGCCTTGGTGGCGGCATATTTGAGGCAATGTGCGGAGGCCGTCCTGCACGGAGAGACATTTCCATAGAACGACGTCGCTCGCTGGAATAAGCACCTCGTGGTTCTGGTCGACGTGGCGGAGAAGGTCGACGAACCGGAGGTTCTGGACGAATGGGACGTCGCGGTTCACGTCTTTCTGGGGGCATATACCGGCTTGAAGGATGTGGACCTTCAAAGCTAGAAGCACAATGGAAGGTTTCAAAAATCTCGAAAATTGCTATACGGAAATTTCTGATATAAACGGTGTTTGCCGCTTAGACGGCAGGTGCCAACCTGGAGCTTTGTGATCAATACATGGGCATTATAACGTATACACGTTCTGCTATTTACCGTACAGAAAAAATCTGCACAGGTTACGCTGGTTGGGACACTTTTCACGGTACGTGCTACCGGTGTATTGCTGCCTTTGATGATGATGAGGCCAAGCCACCGACATCTATTCTGCAACATCAGATTGGCGTAGATCACCTAGTGTCCAACCTTTACACGGCATAGAAGCCAGTCACTAAAATGTAACGATTTGTATTGTACGCGCACTCAGTGTTCTCCACGGTTCGAGGACATGTGTAGGAAGAATGTTCATTTGCGTTGTTGCAGTAAGCAGCTTCATTCAGCTTGCTTAATCATGTGGAGTGAGGAGGAAAGCTACTTGTGATGCAAAGCTGTGAAAACCGCAAGCTGTCGTGCTCCATTCGATTACGAAACTTGATTGAATGCTAGTAGGCTCTTCGTCCCAGTTCACTTAGGCTGTTTTCTATAGGTTCCGCAGGTGTTTAAGTTTCGCCTTTCGTCGTCTTTCATGATTTTTCATGGCTGTATGGCATTCGGAATCCGAAGGCTGCTACCGCCACCCATGTTGTTGGGTATCGACAACACTGAGAAAAAGCTGCCATCAGTGAGTGGAATTGTTACACTTTTACAGCTCAAGAAAACAGGAAATTTAAATGATATCAGTGATCGTGTACGGAAAAATTTGCGATCGGCGTTGTTCTTTGAAGTATGCGGGTATGAAACCATCAGTGTGAAGCAGTCAAACTGCGTGACACAAGATACAAACACAATACCGAAGAATAGACGAGTGATGAGTTCTCATATTAAAACAGAAAACTAATTTTTAGAAGCAAAAATAAAGAGGCAATTGATCGTAAATCGAGTAGCGTCACAAAAACAGATTTAGCGAAACATATTATAATGAGAAGCACGATAGCGAACACAACATGGCAGGAATGCATGTATGTATGAAAGCACAAGCCTGATCCAGGCAAAGTGCCGCACAGTCAGAGACTGCACGTGGGCTGAGATACTGTCAGGTTGCCCAGGCCTAGACAGATATGACAAAAGAAATGGTAGCGAGACTCCAGCGTGTCTCAGCATGCGGCTCACTACCGTTGGCCAATCAATTTAGCACGATGTAGCCGCACAGCACAGAAATACTGCAAGAATGTACCCACTATTGAAGATATATGGGGAAGTGTGAGACCTGTTAAGCTTCTGAACAGGTGCAGAAGCAGTGGAATGAAGCGCCTACGTCGCGAACCAAGTATAAATGTATCCATTATTGAAGATGGTATAACACAAGATACACCACCGAAGATAAGGATTCGATTTACCTTGCAATCAGGTTGCCAAGTAGCGAAATGCTACTGGTTTGATCGGCAAGGAAATTAATTTTTCACTGTCATGGGCACTATTACACCGAAAGCCTAAATGCTATACAACCGTGACATGATTGAAAAGAAGGGGAAGTATGAGATCCCTTAAGCTGCAGAAAATACAGAAGATTACCCAGATACTCTGGGATGAATTGACTACACCCCGAACCAAGTTTAAATGTATCCATTATTGAAGATGGTATAACACAAGATATACCACCGAAGATAAGGATTCGATTTACCTTGCAATCAGGTTGCCAAGTAGCAAAATGATACTGGCTGGATCGGCAAGGAAATTAATTTGTCACTGTTATGGGCACTATTACACCGAAAGCCTAAATGCTAGACAACCGAGAATGTCAATGAGATTCCAGCGTGTTTCAGCACTCAGCTAACTACCGGTAGTCAATAAATTTACCACGATATTAGCCGCACAGCACAGAAGCACTGCGATCAGGAGGCTAAGAGATAATTTGAACATTGCCATCCTCATCAGATTGCCCAGAAAGAGGGTGATTTCAAAACATGATAGGATGCAACAAGAAGCTAAAGAAGGTGTGAGTAATTCTGAACACAGCAGTCCTTTATTACGTATCTTAGTGATGTTTCTCAAGTAACAAAACTTTTTCAATCCAGGAAGGAATACGGTCTTCGATCACCCCATCTAGAAATATGGCTGAGAAGTGTATTCCACATGGGCTGTGTGATTAGCTAGCATTTCGAGTGACTAGCATTAATGGTAGATTAACCAGTTTCGCTGATGCCTTGAAGAATGTTTGGTGTGGATATGCATGGATGTATGAAATCCAGGCAAAGTGCCACACAGACAGAGACTGTGCGTGAGCTAAGACACTGTCAGTTGCCCAGGACTAGACAGATATAACGTAAACATTGCCGTGAGATTACAGCGTGTTTCGGGAGGCAGCTCAGTAGCATTGGCAAATCAGTTGAGCATGTTGTTGCATGTGTAGTACTGAAGTACCGCAGAATTGCACATTAATGCTCGAATGTGCAATCGTGCAGTATTTTTGTGCTGTGCGGGTAACATCGTGCTAAATTGATTGGCCACCGGTAGTGAGCTGCATGCTGGAACACGCCAGAGTCTCACTACTATTTCTATTTCCCCGTCATATCTGTCTAGGACTGGGCAACCTGACAGTATCTCAGTCCACATGCGGTCCCTGACTGTGCGGCACTTTGCCTGGATCAGGCTTGTGTTTTCATACTATACCATAAGAGTGTGGATATTGGTGCGGCCCGCATAACTGATAATCTCATTCAAACGAAGCCCTTCATACAATCTACGAAATCGAATATAAGTAAATGAAAAAAAGAAATGCTGAATGAGAAAAATGATGACAGATCAACCAACCTAAATATCCCGTCAAAATAGTGACAGGCACGCGTTTGGGTTCTTCGGTTTCCACATCAACCAGCTGTGGAATATCGTCGCCAAACATGCAAAAGGAGTTTAACAGGAAGAAGTCTTTTGCTGAAATAGCAAATAAATTAGATTACCAGAAGGAAATAGCCGATTTGTTAAATTAGTACAAAGGTTTTGTAGGATGAAAACAATAGAATCGGAAATTAGAAGAGGAATGGCGGGAGCAAAAAGCTAGAGAAACTATGATATGTTATGAAAGAACACGGGCCTCATCATCATCATCAAAGACAGCATTACACCGGTAGCGCGTACCGAATGCTTAACTTCCACACAACCACGAAAAAGTAAAATCCTAAAAGATGGGGAAGGGTTGGACTTAAATAGCTACGGATTCTATAGAAAAGTAAGCACAAACAAACGGGGAAGAGGTGCCTACACCTCGAATGGAACATGCATTCAAACAAGTTTCGTGAACGAGTAGAGCGACATCAGCACGGCAGCTTCCTTGCGGCTTTCACTGTCATGCATTATAACAAGCTTTTCTCGTCACTCCGCTTGACAACATACACGGTTAAGCAAACAACACTCCAAGAAGTGCTTAGTGCAAAAAGACCGCCATTGAACACGGTTTTCGGGACATATCCCTGAAGCGTAATAACCATTGCGTATAGATCGCTGGGGACGCCAGCCTGGAAGGACGCGCGACGCCACTTTGAAAAAGCGTTAATAGTAAGGGTTTTAACTGCCTATGCCATGTGACGGTTTGGCCACCCCGAGATTTCCGCCAATCAGGATGTGGCGTCGCAAAAAGAATCTGTTTCGGAAGTCGGTGGTCCGGCATCCGTAAAACGTGACCCAACCAGCGTAACCTATGCAGGTTGATCTGCTTCTCTATATCGACATTACTACCAAACAACTTATTTCGGAGAGCATCGGTGCGCATACGATTGTAAGAGCTAACTCCTATAATGCTGCGGAGACACCGATTGTCAAATACTTGGAGACGCTGAATGTGTTCTTTACGTAAGGTCCAGGTTTCGCACCCATACAGTAACACAGCCCGCACTGTCGCTCTATAGACTCTACCCTTGAGTAGCAGAGACAGTCCTTTCTGACGCCAGAGGTGACCTAGGTTGCGGAATGCTACGGTCGCTTTAGCAATGCGTGCCGAGACCTCGTTATCTAACGATGCAGAATTATTGATACAACTACCGAGATACGTAAAACGATCCACAATTTCAAGCGCCTGATTGTCAAGTAATAAAGCCTTGTTCGATAAGTCGATGTCCTGCAGAAGAACACTGCACTTAGAAGGCGAAAAACGCATTCCAAATGCGGGCACAATACTAGATATTGTTCAGTATCGTCTGGTGCATCTGGTAAGTCGAAGAGCGCAGAACTTATGTCATCGCATATCCAAGCGAGCAGCTTGACGCATGGCATTATGTGAAATCCGAAGGCAGGAGCACAGCGCGGCAGAATTCATGATAGCATCAATTACGAAATTGAACAAAAACGGAGAAATCGGACATCCTTGTCGGACGCCACTTGTAGTGTTGAATTTGGGAGAGAGTTCGTTGTAAACCTTAACGCATCCGGATGTATGAGCATAAAGTGCGCGTAGTATGTTGGCATACTTATGCGGAACGCCTTTGCACAGCAAGGTCTTAAACAGGACATTTCGGTCGACTGAATCAAATGCTCCTTTGAAGTCTAAAAAGATGGCTATTGTCGGCTGTCGATAGGTGTGCCGCAGTTCTAATATCCGTCGAAGAGTAAAAATGTGGTCGACACAGCCTCTGCCAGGCAGGAAGCCAGCTTGCTGCTCACGGATCTGTGATTCCCTATGCGATGTTAATCTTCGAAGACATATGGACGCTAATAATCTCGTAATGATGGGAGTGAGACTTATCCCACGGTGATTAGAGCATGAGCTTCGTACACCTTTTTTAAATATAGGTATGATAACTGATTCGCCCCAACTCGGAGGGACGGATTCTGACATCCAAACTTCACGGAGGAGATCTCCTAATGTGCTGATTAGGACTTGGCCACCTTCTTTGAACAAAACAGGCGGTATGTCATCGGGGCCAGCAGCTTTGAATCGTTTCATGGATTCGATACATGCTTTAATTTCTAAATCATTAGGGGGGTCTACGCTAACAGGCCAAGGATCACACTGCCTCAAGTGAGGGAATGATTCTGTTGCAGGCGACCAGCTGAATTGTTCTTCAAAATGTTCGGCCCAGCGTGACAGGCGGCGATTCTTATTAGTGCTAAGAGTACCGTCTAATTCCGCTATAGTCTCACTCACTCCTTGTTTCGTAGGCCCAGTCGATCGAATAAGTTGGAAGAGTTTTCGCACGTTACCCGCATTATTTGCTATTTCCATTTTTTCGACCTTATTTAGCCACCACCTTTCTCTGTCTAGTCTTAGGCTCCGTTTAAGTTCATTCCTCACGCGTCTACGCTCTGTGTGGTGTCCAGGACCATGAGGTATTTCGCGTCGCTGGTGAAGAATTTCTATAGAGCGCTGTGAAATCCAGTGGGACTTTTGGGTTGGTTGTGCAGTCTCACAGGCTGTTATTGCGGCGGCTCGCATAATCCCTGCTATTTTGTTCCACCTTTCATCGGTAGTTGCATACTGGGCAACTGGTAGTGAGTTACTCAAGGTATGTATGTATGTATGAAAGCACAAGCCTGATCCAGGCAAAGTGCCGCACAGTCAGAGACTGCACGTGGGCTAAGATACTGTCAGGTTGCCCAGGCCTAGACAGATATGAGGGGGTAAATGGAAATGATAGAAATGGTAGTGAGACTCCAGCGTGTACTCGCATGCAGCTCACTACCGTTGGCCAATCAATTTAGTTACTCAATGTGGTCCTATAAATGTCTTGAACTGCAGGCTGAAAGAATTTTTCGACAGCAATGCGTTTTCCATTCGAGGGCTTCGTACCGGAGAACTTTAACGAGAACCTACATCGCACAAGAGCATGATCTGAATCTACGCAGGTATTCCAAAAAGAGCGGCAGTCCTCAATGCAACCTCTCCAACGAGCACTTATGGCGATATGGTCGATTTGGGCCGAAGGTTGGCTTCCATCCGGCGAGCGCCATGTGGCACATTGACATCTTTTATGGCGAAAGGAGGTGCTACTAATGAATAATCGAGATTGTGGACAGAATGGTATAAACCGTTCACCATTATCTGTGCGTTGGCTTTCAAGACCAAACATGCCACCTAATTGTGATTCAGATGTATCTAAGCGACCTAGTCTGGCTTGCTACTCGTGGGTCTGTGATTCCCTATGCGATGTTAATCTTCGAAGACATATAGACGTTAATAATCACGTAATGATGGAAGTGAGAGTAATCCCACGGTGATTAGAGCACGAGCTTCGCACAACTTTTTTAAATATAGGTATGATAACCGATTTACCCCAACTCTGAGGTACAGGTTCTGACAATCACACCACACGGAGGAGATCGCCTTATGTACTGATTAGTAATTGGCCACCTTCTTTGAACAAAACAGGCGGTATGTCATCGGGGCCAACCGCTTTGAATCGTTTCATGGATTCGATACATGCTTTAATTTCTAAATCATTAAGGGGATATACGCTAACAGACCAAGGATCACACTGCTTCAAATGAGGGAATGATTCTGTTGCAGGCGACCAGCTGAATTATTCTTCAAAATGTTCAGTCCAGTGTGAGAGGCGGCGATTCTTGTTAGTGATACGAGTACCGTCTATTTCAGCGATAGTCTCACTCACTCCATTTTTCGTAGGCCACGTCGATCGAATAAGTTGGAAGCGCTTTCGCACGCTACCCGCACTATTTGCTATTTCCATTTGTTCGAACTTATTTAGCCACCACTTTTCTCTGTCTAGTCTTAAGCTCCATTTAAGTTCATTCTTCACGCGTCTACGCTCTCAATAGTCAATAATCAATAGTTTTATTGTGGTAATAAAAGCTGATAGCTTGTAAGAAACCACTGGGTGGTGTGTACAGAGGGTCGCACAAAGCGTGCTAAAAAGCATACATGATGAGATAAAAAACGGAGGCAAATGGGCCTTATAGTGGGCCATGTTCTCGTATAGCATACACCTTGATTGGACATTTGTGGCTTTTTATAGGGAGAAGTGTCAGCCCAAGACACATTTCCACCACGTCCTCTAGTGCATGACGGACTTGCGGACGGTTGCTTTGGCGTGAGCAACGTTGATCCTTGTAAGCTGGGGAGAAAAGACTGGAAAAAGTGTTAGTCGCTAGGTGAGTGGTATATAAGTATAGTGGGGTATGTATGTATGTATGTATGAAAGCACAAACCTGATCCAGGCAAAGTGCCGTACAGTCAGAGACTGCACGTGGGCTAAGATACTGTCAGGTTGCCCAGGCCTAGACAGATATGAGAAAGAAAATAGAAATTGTAGTGACGCCACTAGTAGTGTGGAATTTGGGAGAAAGTTCGTTGTAAACCTTAACGCATCCGGATGTATGTGCATGAAGTGCACGTAGTATGTTGACGTACTTTTGCGGAACGCCTTTGCACAGCAAGGTCTTAAACCGGACATTTCGATCGACTGAATCAAATGCTCCTTTGAAGTCTAAAAAGATGGCTATTGTCGGCTGTCAATAGGTGTGTCGCAGTTCTAATATTTGTCGAAGAGTAAAAATGTGGTCGACAGTCTCTGCCAGGCCGGAAGCCAGCTTGCTGCTCACGGGTCTGTGATTCCCTATGCGATGTTAATCTTCGAAGACATATGGACGCTAATAATCTCGTAATGATGGGAGTGAGACTTATCCCACGGTGATTAGAGCATGAGTTTCGCACACCTTTTTAAATATAGGTATGATAACTGATTCGCCCCAACTCGGAGGGACGGATTCTGACATCCACACTTCACGGAAGAGATCTCCTAATGTGCTGATTAGGACTTGGCCACCTTCTTTGAACAAAACAGGCGGTATGTCATCGGGGCCAGCAGCTTTGAATCGTTTCATGGATTCGATACATGCTTTAATTTCTAAATCATTAGGGGGATCTACGCTAACAGGCCAAGGATCACACTGCCTCAAATGAGGGAATGATTCTGTTGCAGGCGACCAGCTGAATTGTTCTTCAAAATGTTCGGCCCAGCGTGACAGGCGGCGATTCTTATTAGTGATAAGAGTACCGTCTAATTCCGCTATAGTCTCACTCACTCCTTGTTACGTAGGCCCAGTCGATCGAATAAGTTGGAAGAGTTTTCGCACGTTACCCGCATTATTTGCTATTTCCATTTCTTCGACCTTATTTAGCCACCACCTTTCTCTGTCTAGTCTTAGGCTCCGTTTAAGTTCATTCCTCACGCGTCTACGCTATGTGTTGTGTCCAGGACCATGAGGTATTTCGCGTCGCTGGTGAAGAATTTCTATAGAGCGCTGTGAAATCCAGTGGGACTTTTGGGTTGGTTGTGCAGTCTCACAGGCGGTTATTGCGGCGGCTCGCATAATACCTGCTATTTTGTTCCACCTTTCATCGGTAGTTGCACACTGGGCAACTGGGAGTGAGTTACTCAAGGTGGTCCTGTAAATTTCTTGAACTGCAGGCTGAAAGAATTTTTCGACAGCAATGCGTTTCCCATTCGAGGGCTTCGTACCGGAGAACTTTAACGAGAACCTACATCGCACAAGAGCATGATCTGAATCTACGCAGGTATTCCAAAAAGAGCGGCAGTCCTCAATGCAACCTCTCCAGCGAGCACGTATGGCGATATGGTCGATTTGGGCCGAAGGTTGGCTTCCATCCGGCGAGCGCCATGTGGCACATTGACATCTTTTATGGCGAAAGGAGGTGCTGCTAATGAATAATCGAGATTGTGCACAGAATTGTATGAACCGTTCACCATTATCTGTGCGTTGACTTTCAAGACCAAACATGCCACCTAATTGTGATTCAGATGTATCTAAGCGACCTAGTCTGGCATTCATATCTCCTGCTAAGACAACAATATCGGAGCTTTTTGCACGTCGCAAAAGAGCATAAAGATCGTCGTAGAAGGCGTTCTTCTCGTCGTCGGAATTGGTGTTAGTTGGAGCGTAAGTTGCTACAATAAATAAGCATCTCTGATTAGAAGATTTTGAGTTTGGTCTAATATTAGTGGCTAGTCTAACTGCGCACATCCTGCTATTAAAAGGAATCCAATCGATTAGACAGGATTCGGCGCGCGAATTCAGCACTATACCAACACCCGCCTGTCCTGAAAGGGCAGCTACAGAATCACCAGAGCAGCGCAAAAAGTAACGAGTTGAAAAGTTTGGGGCAGTAAGCTCGGTAATTATAGACGGATCATATAAGCGCGTTTCCGATAAACAGCAAACATCGATAGATAGACTATCTAAGGTAAGAGCCAGTGCAGCTTGCTGGCCTATTTGTCTCAGAGTCCTGACATTCATGGCTCCGATGTGAGCAGAGGTCCGTGGTTTAAGAAAGTGATCTGTAGATTCGCAAACAGAAAATGTTCCAACATGTTCAGCGCGGTCTTTTCTAAAGCTGGGATTGACAGACGGAGAGTTGTTAAGAGTGGATGGGGGAGGGGAAGGGTCGGAAACAGTTTGAAGAACAGAGCCAGCAGTAGCTTGTTTTCGCTTACCCGCCCTGCTGTATGCCTATTTTATATAGGCAAGTTGAACAATCACAGCAATGATCTTCAGAAATGACTGTCCCGGTTGTCATTTCGATCCGATTTGTCAGTCGATTTCGTGCCAACCGGTACACTTCAAGCCCTCGCCACGAAAGGCTCGTTTAACCGACATTGACGAATTTTATATTGTTCGATTGCGACTGACGTTGTCCATCTTCTCATACTCCCGAAGATGTCGCTCAAACCGTTCGAATGCAATCCTTCGGAAATCCGCAATATTACGAGTTCGCCATTGTCGTTATCAGTGTTTTCGGCGTTTTATTCTCTTGTGTTTTATCGTAGGGTGGAGTTATGCGTATTATCCCAAAGCTAGTGGTTAACCCTCTCTTGACTAATGCACTTCCCACCTTCACGCTTATATTCCGACATGACTTTTACCTGTTTCACCTGCCATAGTAAAACCGACTTGTTTCCAAAATCGGTTTCCTCTTGCAGATACAATTCAAAGTGATACACTCCGTGCCTTGTGACCGCCAGTCAATGATAGACACATTTTCGAACGAAACATTCTCTGAAGTAAGCTCGAATGCTGATTTAGCTTCCGTTTTTTGCGTGTTTCGTTTACCCTTTTTCATCGTCCAGGGATGAGATCATTCAACCGTTTTCTCAGCATTTACGTGTACACTATTCGTAAAAGAATTTACGCGTCCCAACTGTATTTTTCACAAACAAGTAGAACTACTATATGGGTGCGTGTGGTTTGTGCAACACAATATATGGGTCATGTGTCGCTGTTTTAGTGCTTCGCTAGGAATCGCTATGTGATTCCGTTTGGTTAAAACATGGTTCTTTGTGCGAACTTTCATCGTACTATTCCTACCCCTGCTGATTGCAAACCCGTCATGATTGAAATGCATGCAAATATGAATTTTCTTCGTGGCCAGAAATCACTTTGTGATTCTGTATTTGAACATCGTGGTTCTTTGTAAGAACCCTATTTAACAGTGGCATACAAGTATAACCATATTTACCATTTAACCACTGTTTTAAGGCTCATTAAACCTAATCTTACTGTCTCCACCCGATGAAGGCAAACAGCCCGAAACCGGTAGTGGTGTGTAAGGGATGGGGATGTGTGCATCACAATACATTACATCATCAACATTTAAGCAACATTCGTACCGTGCGTGCGTATTACTTTGAGCTCTTGCTTATCAGGATATATTGTTCTTACACGTACCTAGACGTAATAGACCTTCTGTGGATCCTTTTTGAAGTCGGCTTTCAGAATATACATCTCTCGTGGCGGTATTCGGTAATACGTGCAATTTCAAATTTTTCCGTGATCTTTCCATATCGGATCTGCGACTGTAACGCTGTTTTTAATCTTCGAGTCGAAGCGATTAGCGTTATCGGAAGGCGGAAATTCTCCTACATCGACTGGGGATATTCTCAACAGCCTGCGATCAACTCCAGAAGCGTATAGCTGAATTGAATTCTGATTTTGCTCTCATTCGTGATCGCCACATTTTGTCTCACTTACGCTATTCGCAATCGATCGATCAGCTAAACCACTGCTTGTGCGCACACCACTGAACTGTGCTGGAAACTATTCAGACCGGATGATCCCGAAATGGGGTCTACCGATCCAGCATTTGCCAACATGTTGACTAAAGCAGGTGTTACGTTCTTGATATGGAGCTAATAATGCACCCGGATATGCTTCCCACGATATTGCCCAACCGACTATTCAGAGAGAAGACCAAGGCTTCAAAGAAGTTCGCATAGCAGCTCACTTCCAATAATAACTCATCCATATATATAGGCTGAGAATGTGAAAGGAAATGACCTTGGAAAATAGCACATTAAAACTGTGTCAAGGACTCGATGGACCAATCAGAATAAAGGGCGAATATGATCAAATTATAAACGTTATGATCAAATTATAATCATTTTTTCCGCGCCAAATAATTCAAATCCATGTTGACATAGTGTCAATATAGAGTCGTAATATCTTCAAAGATATTGAGTTTTTAGGGAAAATAAACGTCTTTTCTCTTTAGTTCAGTTCAGTTCAGTTCAACAGACTTAGTGGCAACGAGCTCAAGCGAGCGTCAGAATTTCCTGTTCGTGGAAAGCTGCAGAGAAGCAACCACCACTGCCAAAGCGTTTATTCTTATTGTGGTTTGGATATCCTCGACGATCGCGATGCCAAGGGATTATCCGGGTTGTATTTAGGAAGCACCACGTAATGAATGATGCTGGAAAGATAAAAATACATTTCTCCCCACCAGTACGGTGAGAGGTCAGCAAAAGAAGAGTTGTGTATTAAACAAACAGAACTTTAGCATTTACTTACTTACCAAACAACGATAAAAATGGTGAACAACCTAATCTTGCATAAAATTAGGGGGAGAATTCAGGAAAAAGCTTACCCCAGATGCGGTCCAAACCCTGCTTAAAACTTACGACAGAACTGCAGGATATAAGTTCTTCTGGAAGCCGGTTCCAGAAATTTACCACCCTGAGGCTGAAAAAGTTTTTCCTGGAGTCTAGTCTACATCGCTCCTTAGCAAGTTTGAGTGAATGGCCCCGGGTGCCCAGCTCAGGACTCAATGCAAAGAAGTCGGTCATGATAACGCCACTTAAACCCTTCAAAATCTTAAAGGTTTCAATTAAGTCACCTCTCAAACGACGGCGCGTAAGTGAAAAAAGATCTAGGGACTTTAGGCGTCCAGCGTAAGGTTTCCCTCGCTGACCCTCAATCATGCGAGTTGCGAGACGCCGTACGCTTTCGAGTTGAACGATATCCTCCTTGTAGTAAGGGCACCACGCCCGGACACAATATTCTAAATGCGGCCTAACTAATGCCTTGTAAAGGGGCAGGAATACCTCGGGTCTTCTGCTGGATAACACGGATCTCAGCCGAAAGAGAACTTTGCGAGCACGTTGAGCTGCAGCGGCGTATTGGTCCTCCCATTTGAAGTCCGTCCTAACTAGTACTCCTAAATCCTTAACACGCTGTGTGGCGCTTACAGTGAGAGAATTGCCCGACACCTGAACTGAAATCTTATCAACCACTGCTGCCAAGAGTTGGCTCTTATCAAGGTTAAGTGGGAGGTCCCACTGGTGTGACCAGTTTATGACCCGTCCAAGGTCGTGCATCAAGGTATCTTCGTCCGTTGATCCGATGAATTTCACATCATCCGCAAAATGAAGCATGGGCACTTCAATGCAGAGGACAAGTTATCGATAAAAATCAGGAATAGAAGAGGACCAAGTACCGAACCTTGGGGTACACCACTGATCACGTCGGTTTCATTCGACAGCGTAGATCCTACACTAACTCGGAATGTCCTACCTGTTAGGAAGGCCTTTATCCAAGCAAGTAGACTACCCCGAATGCCTTTTGCTGCTAGCTTAATCTCTAGAAGGCGGTGGTTTACGGAATCAAAAGCCTTGCTGAAGTCTAGGTAGAGGGCTTCGACAGGCTTCCCTTCATCCATCTTTTTAGTGGCAGTATTGAGAAAACTAAGAAGGTTTGTCAGGCAGGATCTACCCTTAAGAAATCCATGCTGAGTTACACTCAGTAGAGAATGCCGACAAAGATGCTGACAGATTTTGTCACGCAACAGTTTTTCCATTACTTTCGAGACGATGCTAGTCAGGCTGACAGGTCTATAGTTACCAACAGTTGAGCTGCAACCACCCTTGTGGACTGGCACGATTATAGCTTCTTTCCATTCACTAGGAACCACTCCCATGTTCAAGCATGAATTGAAGAGCTTGCATAAGGGTTCTGTAAGCACTGGGGCAAGATTCTGTAGCATAATCGAGTGGATACCGTCTGGTCCCTCAGCTTTGTTGACCCGAACATGGATAAGTGCTTCATACACCTCGGATTCCATGAAGGACAACTCATCTAGTGCAGGAGCGCCAGGTAGTAGATTAAACGAGCTAGACGGAGCAATTAAAGAATTATCACGTCTCTGAACGCCACTGAAGAACCTAGAGAAGGCACTCGCCTTAGACAGGTCGGTATCGGCTACTTTTCCGTCCTCCAGATTCAAATCTCCAATGTTTTCCCTGGTTTTTCCTTTCGATTGAGCGTAGCTATAAAATCTTTTGGGATTGGATTTAGCATCCCTAGCTAAGGATAACTCAAACTCCTGTTTGAGCACACGCTGTATTTTAACACAAGAGTTCCGAGCGGTTTTGTATCGGACCCAAGAACCAGAAGTGAGAGATAGCTTATATTGCCGCCATAAACGATCTCGTTTACGAGTAGACCGACGAACTCGAGGAGTCCACCAGGGCGGACTATGATGCTTTTTCACGACTTGCAGCGGAGCGTGCTTGTCTTGTAACTCCTTAAGATACTTACAAATTCTATCCCAGTTCTCACTTACATTAAAATCGTTAGAAAACTGAAAGAAAGATTTTGAAGTCTGTAGAAGAAAATCCCAGTCTACAAGCCTAACATTTCGTCTAGGGCGAGCAGTAGGTTTGTGAAACCGCAGTACCGCTTCGAAGCTTATCATTACATGATCGCTTTTGCCGAGCGGTGGTAGGTATTTTAAGAATCTAACGGCTTCGGGCTGGGACGACAATACTAGGTTGAGAGTGGATGGAGTACACCCATTACGAAACCTCGTAGGATCACTCACATGCTGATGCAGCGCATGATCATGGAGCCATTCGAGAAACATTTCGGATTGCTTGGTGACTGAACCTACAGAGACGGCCCAATTTATGTCCGGGAGGTTGAAATCACCTAAGATGAGTACGCTGGGAGCTGATTGAAACAACCTGTCGGGCGTCTCAATCAGCTGTGTAATCTCCTGCTGGACTGCACTGGGTGTGACGTAGACACAAGCAATTGCGAGGGCTGACTTGTAGCAAGTCAGGATACTCGTACCAACTTGGACGTTTTCACTGGTTAGGGATATACCCGTTCCTGTATTGTGCAAGCCATAATCTAGGAGGAGTGCAACGCCACCGCCTCTCCTGTCGCCAGGTCTATCGCATCTAATGACGAGATACTGCTCGCTGATGTTTGTTGGCACATCGTCAAGCGCAGACAGCCATGTCTCAGAAAGCGCTATAACCCGGGGGTGCAACTCAGCCACACGAAGAGAGAGGTCAGCCCACTTATTCTTTATGCTGCACACATTAGCGTACAGCACTGGGGCGCTGGTTTTGCGTGCTTCTGAAACTAACCCTGATTGGCCCTCGGTCGAAGCACCCGAGGGAGGTGCACGTTTTTTGGCGTGCTACTTAAAGCAGGAGTATCTGGTTCAACAACCTCTTGCATGGATGTTACCTCCCTTTTTAAAAGTGACTCAGTACCGACAGAGCTTGTGGTTCACTTGAAGTGGTACGACAGTCTTGCGTCTTCGGTTAGTCCATCGTCGGGGTTCTAGTGCGTGATCGGGAGCGATATTGTCAGATGGTATTTCAACCGGAGGAGATGGGAGCTGGAAGGTATCAAAAAAAGATCCAACGGAAGATTCACTGGTTCCGCAAGTTCTAACTCCGACTGTCCTTCTCTTGGTCTCAATTGATTGAGATGGCGTATCCAAATGTCGTTTCCAACTTGGATGTCGAACATGACGCTGCCTCTCCGACATACAACCTTGCCCTCGATCCATGGGTTTCTTCGTTGTCGATAATCACGAGCATAGACGCTGGATCCCACTTTGAAGCTCCTCTGACTGAGATGCTGATGAACATGAGGTTGCGGTGGCTTCGGGACCATTGCGTTATTGACTGTACGAAGTTTTCTTCCCATTGGTGCCTCTGCTGGCGTTTGACTATTCATCAGGGATTCGTGCGGAGTCGTCCGGTAGACTAACAGGAATCGTTGCAAGTTGTCGACGGTAGTCCCGGCGAAGTCAATGTGAATACGCGACCATGCTTTGTCAGGTCGAGGCCACGGAACCGGTGTTGCGTGAGCAGGAAGTTTTGCCGCTTGTTGACAATTGGTACAGCGCCTGACAAACTCGGTGATGTCAGCGTCCATCCCTGGCCAGTAGGCAAAACTTCGGGCGATTGCTTTCATCCGATTGAGCCCCGGATGTTTAGCATGAAATTAACGTATTACCCGTTGACGCAAAGCAGCGGGATTAACGACTCGAGAACCAAACATGAGACAGTCATCCACGATTCATAACGATTCCCGTCTTTGGAACAGTAGATTGTCATTCAATTATGGTGCTAGCCTAGGCCATCCAGATTGAACATAACTGATAGCTTCTGAGAGAACCTCGTCGTCGTTCAGTGTCCTCTTGATATCTGCGACCGTCACGGGAAGGTTTCTCAATGCTGTCGTCAACTGATCGCGTACATACTGCTCAGTAGATATAGCTGCAATCCTGTCAGAGGGTGCACTGCTGCACTGGATTTGGTTGCACAAAGCAGTGATTGGCTGATCTGATGAAAACCTGTGCTGGTTTTGCTGCGGCTTTGAAAAGGGCCTCGAAATCTTTGGTTTCGACGAAACTTGTTGTTTCGTTCTGGATCTGCAGAATCCTTCTTTGTGGCCTGTGACGTTGCACTGACTGCAACGGTGTTGTTTGAAGGGACAATATCGGGCGTAGTGCCAGGCTCCGCAATGCCAACATGAAGACGGTGGCTTCTTTGCGCTGGAATCTTTTAACGAATGCCAATTGCTTTGCTGAACGGCATGGACGGTGTTGGTGCCATGATTCCCATGTTGAATCATTGCCGAATCTTCTTGGAGACGGACCAGTCGTAGATATTCATCACCAATGGCTTGGAGAGTGAATGAGGGTTCTTGTTCAAGTTTGTTGAGCAGTCGCGTTCGAATATCAGCGAAACGCGGAGATACCAGGCTGCATATGAATATCAAGGACTTGAACTGGTCGTCTGTGAGAGACCGCAACTTGAAGCGTTCACATTCGCGATTGACAATGCCCATGTGCGTGAGGAAGTCGTCAGTGTCGTTCATTTTCAGCTTGAAGCACCTGTAACGAGTGTTGAAGAGGGATACCTGTTCACCGAAAAGTTCAATCAGTGACTTGATCGTCTCATCAAAAGTTCTATCCCGAGGATTCTTGGGAAGGATCAGGTTGCAGTACTTATCCAGCTCTGCTGAACCAAGTTTACGTAGCACCAGCCGGACTTTCCATGCATCATCTTGAGCTGAAAAATCAACACGAAAAAGATCTTTATAACGTCTGAACCAAGTTTCAAAATAAACCACTGCTTGTGCACACACCACTGAACTGTGCTGGAAACTATTCAGACCGGATAATCCCAAAATAGGGTCTACCGATCCAGTATTTGCCAACATGTTGAATAAAGCAGGCAAGTTTTTGATGGGAGCACGGATGCCTAAACTGAGCAAAACCGTCTCATATCATAAGGAGCCAAAAATCCTATAAAACACGGAAAGACTTTAAAGCAAGGCAATGACATGACCTTGAAAATTGGTTTGGTATGTGCAATCGAATTAGCTTAGATGTTATACACCCGCTCGCTAGTCACCCCAAGTCCCCGAATCAAGACAAACCACGTTTGCTTAGGATCGATTTTGCCAACGAAAAGGACATGGAAAATGTCCTACTGAATTTGTATTTGCTGCGAGCACAAAGTGACTCACACCACCGTATTTACGCTGACGTACCTTGGTGGGAAAGACAAACCGAACACCGAATGGTCAGGATCGAGGAGTATTATTTTGCTCGACGTTCCAGAGAATACAGAGGCCACAGCGGTTTATGAAAGAAAAGAGCACGATCCTAAACAATGGTCATTTATTGCCCAGACTATCGGTTCCCAAAATTCTTTAGTCGTCGACACGTACAGAATACCTTGTTCGCGGAACTATCGAGGCACAAATCCACTTATGGTTAAATTTTTGTCAAGTAACATGGCGGATGCAGTCTGATCCGTAATAAAACTGTACAGAAACAGATTACATGAAGACGTTAGATTGTGCAATCCGAGAGCCGGTGCTGACGTCAAATTGCAGTATTTCATTGAAAATCATTCGAGTCTCACACAGTCGCCAGCGAAAATACCCCAACTTGTTTCCAGTAATGCCTACAGCAGATAATTTTGCGAGGAATAGATTATGCGGGACCCTGTCAAGGCTTTCGTAATATCAATGAATACAACTATGACTCCAAGGCCTGAATCTAGTGATTGTATCACGTAATCAAGGAATTCTAGTTGACAAATGATGGAAGATTTTCTGTTGAGACATCCGTGCTGGTTTGATATGAAATAGTTCGGTGTCAAGTATGTTAGGATGGCCTGTCTGACATGCTTCTCAAATATTCTAGCTAGAAGTGGTGTGTGATTAATGGGTCGATAATTGGTAACAGTATGTAGTGATCCGGACTTATGTCGAGGAATAACAACGGAATGTTTCCATTCTAAAGGGAAGGTTCTTGATTTGACAGACGCATTGAAGAGATAAAGTACAAATAAGAATAAGTCTTCAGATCTCATTTTTTACATTGCTGGTACGAAACCTGTTTAATCAGGTTAGTAGAAGATTGCAACTTGATTACAAACTTTACGTATGCCAGAAAGGTTAATTCTAATTGTGTCTAACAGATTGCATGAAGGGTGTATGATTGCCTGTGGATAAGAGTTCTTATTATATGAACCATTGAAAAAGACAAGAAATTCTTCACAAACCGCAAAAGGCTCAGTTACGACTGTGCAATTATTAACATGTTGATTTTGTTAAATGATGTAGCTTATCCTATCCGAATTTCCCGATGCCCTAGCGTTCATTAATTTAAATAATGCTTTTTGTTTTTTACTGGATTTGAGGGCTGTAGACTCATCAAAAATCAGTTTGTGGCTCACAATTTGTACTAGTGTGTCAGTTCGTACGCATGCAGAAGAAAAGGGATGGCATGCTTACTGCTAACACATGATGTCAAATACGCGATACGCTTTTCTAACTTATGAGATTTACTCATTTTGGGGCGTCTAGTGTGTCTAGTAGTAGATTTCTGTAGTAACTCAGATAGTTTATTATGAAAGATTTCGGAGATTACATTAAAATTGTCAGAAGCAAAAAATTCAATTCAATCTACGTTTATAATGAGGTTTTCAAATATTTTCCAATCTATGTGACTAATTATACGTGATTTTTAACATTAGTCATTATGCTATTTTAACTCAATTCGAAAGATATAATATTATGATCTCCATTAAAAATGACAGAAATACGTTCAGGTTAGAAGGTGAGATATTCACCGTAAATACAAGGTCAAGGATATTTTTATTGCGCGTTGGCTTATTAACAAACTGTTTAAAACCTAATTTTTTAATGCTATTGGAAAAAATTAAGATTTATATGTGCGCCTTCTACCCGGTTAACTGGGGGCATGTTAAGAGTTCCTGCAATTAATTTATAGCGGAAATGGTGGACAGAGGCTTCTAAGGAGCAATCAGTCAAGCGTTGAAGCGATGAAGAAGTAGTAGACGGTGAATGGTAGATCCATCCAATTAAGAGATCAAAAGCCGGTAGTGCCAACCATATAGAATCTTCCATATGATCAAAGACAGTTGAAAAGATGACGTTAGCCTGGAGGTCAGAATAAACATAAACAAAACATCCACCTCCACGTTTTGAAACGCGGTCTCCCCTAAAAATGTGATAGTTTGAAATCAAAAGTTCACAATCTGATTGTTTCTTTTTTTGTTCAAGATTTAGTTGCTAGAATAATATCAGCGGGGATACACAGAAGATATAAACGTAAAGGTAATATCTTGTTAGTTATGGATCGAGCATTGTTAAGATGATAGTGAAGAGAATATTTTCGATCGTATTCCAGTGTCTCCGACTCCGAAACCAACTCCGATACTGGTCCTTGCTTCTTCCGCGTAAAACTGATTCTTCTACATGAACCGAAATCCATACTGGCGAATAGTTTTGGTTTCCCTGATTTGACAATTCTTCGACTTTCCTGGATCGTACAACCGGCCCAAACCTCATGCAATTTAAACCACAATCTCTTCTTTTCCCCTCCATTTTCTAAATTTTTTTCAATTTAACTTCGGATTTCTATGTGCTTTTTTTCAAACACACCCACCATCATTCCGAAGAAGTCAATTTATATATATATATAGGAACTTTCTTTATTTCGAAAATTTATTTTTACTGTGACAATTATATCTTCACACGCACTATTTCCTCCATAATTTTTTTTCCGTTATTTTCTTTTCTTTCAACCCCTGCTCCAGAATTAATCGCATCCCCTTCATTTGATTATTTCGATGCAATCTAGATGGAACTTTATTACTGTGTGACATTGCGCGAAAAAAGTTAACTTTCTTACCCTTGTAAATTTACCATCCTTTATTAATCAGCAAAATGTTCAAAAATTCCGCTTGATAAGGTCATTTTATAATTTATTTATTCTGTACACATTGATAACCTGATCATGTTTTGCATGCCTTGGTTTACCAAAAATATAGTATTATTATTATTATTAATAAATCGAAGAGATGAGGGGCTATGATCAGGGAATGGCTTATTAGGTAATTGATCATTATGTGGCGCAGGTCGGTTAAGGTTAAAAACCTTTGTGGAGGGATTTGGAAATTTCTCATATTTGAATAAGGGAACATAGTAGGATGAGTGTAAAATGAGTTCAAATATGGGAAATTGGTGTCAGGGTGTCAGCTATTATGGCTAAAAAATGCGGTG
>JACCGJ010013717.1:0-22434 GCA_013407085.1 Atriophallophorus winterbourni | reverse complement strand
CAACGTGCTTGTGATGAAAACCCCTACCTTACTTTTCAGATATCCGGAAACAAGAACGTGTGAATCGTACCATTTCTATTTTCTTTCTCATATCTGTCTAGGTCTGAACAACCTAACAGTAACTTAGCCCACGTGCAGTGTCTGACTGTACTGCACTTTGCCTGGATCAGGCTTGTGCTTTCATACATACGAACCGTACGAACTGTATGCTCAATATCGAAGTGCCGGGTGCTCAACCGCATACCGATTGTCTTTTAGCCACCTTCAGCCCTGTGCAACTTGAACTTGAATGTGCTCACTCCAAGAATAAGATTTGACGCGCAAGTTAAATGGTATGGAATGGTATGAAAGCACAAGCCTGATCTAGACAAAGTGCCGCACAGTCAGCGACTGCACGTGGCCTAAGATACTGTCAGGTTGCCCAGGCCTAGACTGCTTTCTGTCATGGTTGTTGATAACTGAAAACCGAACCTCCTTTCTAACGCTAAGGTCACTCGAGGATGTGCTGAATGTAAAACAACGGGTAAAAGCCAACCTACCGAAAAATAAAATAGTTTCTGTGAAAATCCTAAGTGTTATACTACCGCTTCTGATTTGGCCGATCATAATGCTAATTCTCCTAATGGTTTGAACTCTGTTGCATTTGATAGATCAACAGATCGAGACTAGCATTACGCTCGAAGGCCGTCTGCGGAAACGTGAAAACATGCTCAACGTACAGCAATTTAATTCAAGCTCTGCTGTTGTTGCATCTCTTCTGTCAACACAAAAGTCAGTAGTAAAATCCGTAGCATTCTCTGCATCACAGCCCATCTTAACCACGTACAACATAAGATCAACGCGAAGCAATCTGGTGTTTCTGTTGCAGACGGACCCAAACCGCTAAACGGTATAAGCACCAATCATGCTCTGACTGTCATCTGCGCTAACGTCCAAAAGATTGAATCCGTGCTTCAAGCCGCGTCTGGTCAGTGATTAGCAACAATGGAATAAAATGTGACCAGATTCACGCTAAATCAAAAGCGGTAGCGTTAACACGCTTATCACGACATACAGGTTCACCCGACGAAGGCGAACCCAGACTGCTTCGTGTGACGCTTCCATCATTTGACTCCGTCGAGTCGGTACTACTCCTGACATGTATGCTAACGGATAAATCACCTGCGATACACACTTCCCATGATGTACCCTGGACTGAACGCCAAGTTAAAAAAGTGACTCTCATGACTGGAAATCTTAAAATGATAAATGAAGCGTGTTCGTTTATGGTTTTCCAGAGTTAGGAGATTCAGACGAGTCAAAAACTTGAGAAAAAACTCGCATAGAGATCGGCACTGCAGACTCACGATTGCTGCACCACGATTCGTTATAATGCTGCTACACAAATACCCAGGGGCCTTCTTACAAATTCGAAACTAAGTCTCCTACATTTTGCAGAAAATTTCGATCTTATTGCGATAACGGAAATCTGGCTCAGTGCTGATATATTATCCTTGCATTGTCCGGAATGCAACTTTAATCGAACTCTGTCCTGTGAACCGGTTGATAATGCGAGATTATCCCTGCCGATACCATTTGGTGCCGCCTTAAATTACGGGGAAGTGATTCTGCGCTGTCGGCCGTAATCTACCGTCCCCAGAACACACCAGAAGAAACTGACCTCTGTTTACTTGCATACGGATTTTCTTGTCCATTGACTGTACCCACATTCTATTTATGGGCGACTTTAATTCACCTTGTTTGTCATCAGTCATCGCGGTACACTACTTCGCGATGGAACTTCTAGAACATATTACCTCTCACCCGTTGTACAATCATGTACTGGGCCCCACTCGCTTTAGTAGAAACTATACTTCATCAACTCTTGATCTTCTTTTTACTAATGAATAGCATATGATATCCAACCTGGTTACGTATCCGCTACTAGGTAAAAGTGACCATGCCATCATATGTTTTGCATACATCTGTTACGCTTATTATCTAAACCATCGCGGTATAAAAAGCGATATGTGACAGGCTATCGTCTTCTATCCAAACTCATCCCTGTAAAATTTGGACTGTTCCAGAAAATTTGGGCTTCGGCGACTGCTGGACAGATTTCGTGAATAAATGGCATGTATATTTGAACATGTCCACAACACGAAAGCCATGCGCACCCCAGCGCATAAATTCGGAGCAGAAGTATAAAAGTAATTGCACTATGTAATCAAGCTTGGTCTTATCATTCTGCTTGTCCAACTCCTTCCGAATGGAAATCATACTGACGTTTGCCGAAGCCTTTCTCTCAAGCGGCAAGACCAATATCAATATCAGTGTGACCTGGCTGACAAGTTCTTGCAAAACCCAAATCTCCTCAAACAGTTAAAAAGCCGTCTCGAGGATGCCTTGCTAATCACAATCGATCATGTGGGTTCATTTATAGTAGAAACGGATGCATCTGACGTCGCGATCGCCGCAATGCTTAATCAGAGTGGTAGACCAGTGGCTTTTCTCGCTGAGGCTGTCAGGAAAAAGAGGCAATATCTTATAAACCACCCATTCAGACTGGTGACAGGCAATAGACAGTGTGGTAAAATTAAAAACGACAAGATTCAACATTGGCGTTTAGAGCTGTCACAATACCGACGAAGCCGACAGAATCAAGCAGCGGATGCACTTTCACGCGCCGTATGAGGTTTTGTGGAACCATTAATAAAACTGCGTCAGCGACATGAGAACTTATGCCACCCGGGCGTCAGCCGCATCATGCACTTCATTGCAACTATATTTTGTCTTTCGTAGTATGGACTATTATTACATTTCGCGAAATTCCAACGACCTGTCTGCTAACTTGTCTTTTTATTATCTTCATTATTGATATGCATCCGTGTGACACCTCGTGACTTTCGGTTCGTTTCTTACATTTTGTCCTATCTTTTATCCTACCTTAATCATGCCAGTATTCGATGTTTACGGTCGTTATATGTGATTTCATTACATTCGGTTTTTTTCGTTTGTAGCTAATCTCCCATGTCATCGGACTTTTGTACTGAGCCTCTACTCATGCTGACACATTCCGAAACTGAAGACGAAGATGTTTACTATACATACAACGGCCGCATTGTTACCGATCTTACCGAAGTGCCCACAGATGCCATTGTCCAAAAGCACTATCGCTTGCGAGGCGGTAAAGGAGGTAGGTCATGTGTTATTTCTAGAATTTGTTCAACATAGGCTTCGGTTCTATGTTACGAGCCATCGGGAGTCAAATCGAGAAAACTACCAATCACGAAATGTGCCGGGATTTATCCGGACGTCGTATGCGTGACGTGAACACGGAACGAAAACTTCGTGAATGGTATGCCAATGCATCCGAACGCGAACGAGAAAAAATGGAAAAATATTATGAACGGCGTCGCAAGAGACAGGAAATACTCTCCAAAGGTCCGTTGCCTGGCCACAAGTTTTCTGACCGGGAATACGAACGTCAGAAGCGCAAAATAGCGCACGACCTTCAAAGTGCTCTTGATGAAGGTAAAAGTTCTTCAAATCATCACTCAAACAATTTTAGCTATTGGAAAAATAGTGAAGGAAAAATCATCTGGTGTTACTCCGTCAACATCGAACGACGGACAGAGTGCGAAAAAACCGAGACTATGGATTGAGGAAATGGACGGAAGTCTCTCCAGCTCCACAAGTTCTGATAGTGAGGAGAATGTTGATGTGGATCAAAACACGAATCACGCCTTAGAGGAAATATTGCCAGTGCAATCTCCTACTGAAAATGAAGTACCCTCAACCAGTGATTTAGAAAACACTCAATCCGAACGTGACCTATCAAATGTGATACAGCACACAGTTACTGGTACGAAATTGCGTTGAGCGCTCGGGTATATTTTCACCCTTAACCGTCATTCTTGACACGCTATCGATCCAAGTCTAAATGTTACCATAGCTGTAGGAGTAATGATGCTAACTTTTTATGAGCACTTTCTAATGCACGTCCTGAGCAGTCATTGATTACCAGCATGGGCGAATGTTTTTCAAGTCCACAGGAGACTGCTGATAGGAGAAAGAACAATAGCCAACAGATGGAAATCGGCTCGAGACGATAACCCATTTAAAAGAAAAGATCACTCGTTTTGTGAGACATTTCAGGACAGCTAAACGGTGCAATACACTTCTTTTCCGTGACCTTTGCTATCTTATAGCTCTGCGGTTGTGTTGTACTTTGCCTGATTTCACGCGGACTGCATATATTTTGGTCAAACTTGTATATCAAGTGAAAGATGTATGTATGAGCAAACCTGAGCGAAGTTCTGGTTACATACTTATGCCACTCATCTTCTGTCACGGCGTTCTCTTTAAAGAATACCTTGTTGGGAACGGTCAACTAAGCCCCTCAAATCGCCATTAAAAGCTAGGATCAACCTTTTGCGAATCAGTACTTCATGGCTCAACATTTAAACATTTTACCTATGATGCACTTTTTATCTAACAACTGCGAGCTATTCTTTCAGAGTTGTTGAACCATTATTTAAAGCGGATTCATCATCGAATAATGAATATTTTCGTTGACATTTAGGTCGGTGTAGTTTGTATTAACAGCTGCAATAAGTATGGCGCTATGCTTCGTACGAAAAATGAGTTCAAACTCAGTCGTCCGTGCTGGTAACACGAATCATAGTTATGTATGATCTATCACGGATGTACAATTGTGCAGTACTTCTGTGCTGTGCAGCTAACACCGTGCTAAATTGAGTGGCCACCGGTAATTAACTGCATGCTGAAACACGTTGGAGTCTCACTACCATTTCTATTTTCTTTCTCCAATCTGTCTAGGCCTGGGCAACCTGACAGTACCTTAGTCCGCGTGCAGTCTATGACTGTGCGGCACTTTGCCTGGATCAGACTTGTGTTTTCATGCATACATACATACCGAGTTACATTATCTTTGTAGGCCATGATACGCTACAGTAACATTGCTGGCATTAGTTGACATTATTCATTCTATCATTGATATGAACTTTTTGTTTCCTTTTAGAAAATTCAGCACCGTCAGAACCTGAACCCATCGTAGAACAAACTGTATCTACTACCGCTTCAATCGAGCCTCAAAATCCCCCTGCCGAAGCTTTGACAGATTCCCAATTAGAAGCTGTGCCGGATGCTAAACACCTTGAGTCATTCGGTTTGGACGTGCTCAAACAGTCGTTGATTGTTCGAGGCTTGAAGTGTGGCGGAACGTTGTCTGAACGGGCCACTCGACTGTTCGCCGTACGCGGCCTGCAACCAGAAAATTTCCCAGCCAAATTGAAAGCCAAAGGGAAATAGATACCTTGAGCGATACGTCTGTACATTTTAAATATCTGTTTAAATGGCTTTCAATAAAACGCATACATTTCGTATCCAATTAACTCGGGTTCAGTGGGAAATGTTCGTTTGCCTGGGTGAAATGCTTACGCGATATCTGGGAACCGGTCACTGGCACAATTGTAGCTTAAATGTGTCATAATTTTATAATAAAAAATCACAATCACCTGCAGCAAAACTGCAAAAACAAGGCGTTCGTTTGCGTATTCTGCTTGCTCACGCGTTATCATATCTGCATTTCCTGCTTGGGAGTTAGTTTTGCTTCAGACCTGTGCTCACTTTGGATTTAAAAACCATGGTGTTTGAATGATAGCACACATGAACTTTGTTACCACCGTGTTGCCCTGGTATCACAGGCGTGTACGGCTAGTGCTGATCTTGCAGAATCAGGCGATCGCTATCACATATTAAATATAAAACTGAAATTAGTGCAACCCTCACTTGTGTTTCTCCGTTCTTGTTAAGCGACAAGCTCCGTAATGATTTTCATTGATTGGTATTCTGAATTCGTTTAATTGCTGTCAATATCCTTCATTATAACTTACTTTGATCCTGGGTTCAAACCCAGTCTACATGAGTGTGGGCTCATGTGATTGAACAGGTTGGTCGTACCAAACTTACCCAACAGTGGCATACAAGCGCAACTTGATTACCATTCTTCCACTGTTTCAAACGCATGTGGATCCTGATCCTACTGTCCCTACCAGATGAATGCAAATGGCACGAAACCGGTCGTGGGGTGTGCGTGATAGAGATGCATGCAAATGAGCTCTTTTATACCGTGATCCTATTATCAGGGAAAACAACTGAGCAGCTTTATATTGTGACTTAGCGATGAATGCAATCACGAGGTTTCGAGAGATATGCAGAACACTACTCCCCGCGCAACACAAGAGTTGGTAGCGCTTTATTCGCAGAGCCTGACAGAAGCTGGGAGAAAAGATCGGGTTGCCAGTCCATGACGTGGCGCCTTTGGATGAAGACCCTCACCGTAGCGCTAGGCTCAGCTGTGTGTATTCGTTTGCCTGGGTGGGGTCCAAAAGCTCCACCTAATAGTTGACTGGAAACCTTACGAGATATGGCTACAAACCGAAGTCAGTGGCGCCGGTGTATTTTATTATGTGTCATAATTTTTTATCCGGTATTATTTTACATAAAAACACAAAAAATCGCATAGTGAAACTACAAAACAAGCTGCTTTTTTGTGCTTTTGCGTATTCCGCTTGCCTGCTTTCCCTTTTCCACGTGCTTTCTTATCTGCTTTTCCTGCTTCATATTGCTTGGCACTTTGTCTGGCTCCAGACTTGTGCTTCATGATGATGATGATGATGGTAGCGCCGAAAAGATCGAAGAACCCGTAATAATTGCCTTAGAACGTTCGAGCGATAACATCCTCAGAAGCATGAGGAGATGGTCAATGTCAGTCGCCATCGAAAGATGTTCGATTCGTCAAGGTCGGTCTAGGAAGCCCAACTTGACGAGGGCCGCTTGCCACGAAATCGATTCACAATTCCAATCGTAGTGGCAGCCGGGGCAGACATGTTGAGATCAGTGTTGGGGGGACGTGATTTGTCTGCATAAGATAGGCCTGAGCGTTGTTCTTTGGCATGAGCGTAATAATAACCGCGTTTCACCGATTGTGGGATTCGTGGGTGAACGTGGTTAGCGTTGAACACGTTGACCTCAGGGATGAATCGAGACGCAATGTGTGATTCCTCCATTGTCTAACGATGTCTGTTAGCAACGCGAGACATGTTGTCATGTCAGATTCTTTGAATTGCGTGTTTAGTCGCATGCACGTGGTCATCGTATAATCACGATTGGATGGAAGTGTTTATCCAAAATCGAGGGGGAAGTGTCGGCTGAAAAGTGCAGACACACTCAGATAGGGTATCACAACCAAAATGAAAAACGTTTCCAATCAGAGTGATGTGTTGTTCACATCTCCCGAAATTACACTCCACTACCGGTTTCTGGCTGTTTGCCGTCATCAGGTGGAGACAGTAAGATTAGGTTCAGGGTTTGAACATCGTTCAACAGTGGCATTCAAGTATAACCTTGTTTTCCAATCAGTGTTCTAAGTTTTGTGAACGGGTAGATCGTCATCAGCATCAGAACCTTCTTGCGCCTTTGCTCTCATGACAAGCATTCTTCGTTACTCCGTTTTACCAGAAGATTAATCAAACACTTCAAGCAGTTACCTACTACAAGACCGCCACCAATACGATTCTGGACTCAAAGCAGACCATAAATACGGGGGGCGAACCGCCTCCAGGTTGTTGTACGCTGTAGCTACTTTACATCCAAATGGTCCGTTAGTTGAGTTGTCTCCGATGTTACGCAAACAGCGATTATCATCGACGTAGAGGTGTTCTCGTTGTTCACTCAGTGTTCACACTTCACATCCATAGAACAACATTGACACCTCTGACACCACGGATGTCCCAAGTCAAGACACGCTACCGTTGCTTCCGAAATCTAGCTATCTGGACACGCGCTACTATCGGTGCAACCACCAACTAAGGTAAAGCGGTCAATGGTAGCAAGCTTCTCATTGCGAAGCGCATTACAGTATTACTTACTCTTTCCAAAGGAACATCCATATAATGGAAAATTGTTCAAAACTGTCGACTCTTTCCTGGTTCATCGATTTTAACTTGGTACAATTAATGTTGTTGCTGAACAATGATTACCGAAGAAAGTATAACTTTTGCTAAAGACATCACCACTGTTTGATGCCTCACTGAACTCGATCTTACTGTCTCTACCTGATGACGGTAGTGTGTATGGTATGGTATGAAAGCACAAGTCTGATCCACGCAAAGTGCCGTACAGTCAAAGACTACACGTGGGCTAAGATACTGGTTGTAGTGTGGAAGCTCGGGGGATGTGAGCACACCGTAGTTTGATTACCGAAGAAGTTTCCTCGTTCACCATGACTTCTCAACAATCTGATTGCGCGGTAGCAACACAAACATACGGTTGGTGCTCTCTAGAATATTACCGCAAGTTTATGTCCTCTTGTGATAAACTTGACATGCGTACTCGATACAACATTATGAATTATACAGATGAAAATTAGAGTCAAAGTTTTCAGCAAAGAAACGTCGTATACCGAACTCCTTAACACAATGGAAATAATATTTTAGCAGAAAACTAGTTGAAGGTCATAGAAATGAAAATATGGATACCCACGAGCTTCTACGAGATATGTTGATACATATACATCGATGAGGTTGAGATGGGATTTAAATCACCACCAGAGTTGTACAAAGTAGTCGTTCAGAGTCAATGAAAACGGGATACACACCGACAGCAAAAGGCTGTTCACACAAATGTACATCATGGCACTTCAATATGCAGAACCAGCTGTTGTTCATGATACGATGGGCGCCAAACAGACAGTTAAGCTGATAGGCCTGAATAGCGATGCAGTTGCCAGAATGAAGTTGAGCACAACTACGAACTGCCTGTCGGGAATCTTTAATTCCTGACTAGATATAGCCACGTGACAGTAGATGTTTAAAACAAAGTTTCCCTTACCCTAGTTAGGATGGCATCATAACCTTACAAAATACCCAAATCACATAGTTTAGAGCCGACAGTCATCTGTTGTTGTTCCTTCCGTTGTCAGTAGAGGCAGCTCCACCCAGAACCATGTGTGCAGACCGGAAGTTGAACTTAATTGTCACAGGCTAGCTATATCAGACGCAAGCAATTGGTATTTTGCAAACGGGAGTTTATCCCTACTAACTTAGCTAAATTAGAGTAGTGGTTGCCGAAAGAGGCTTTGCTGATAAAGTCATCTAGTTTCGCAGCGAAACACCCATAATTACCGAAGCTCGCTAAGGGAACACGAACAGTAGCATGTCAGTTTCAATATTCTACCCTTAATTGTTTTGACTCATCCCTTGCGATTGGATCCATGGAAATACACACCAAGTAAGCAGAACCTCTGGACAATGTGGAAAAACAACACGATGTAGATGTCAGAATGTGTGTGTATATAATGAGCCTGTTGGAAATGGAATCGGCGCAAAAGGAAGCTAAAATCAGCAGTTAAAATCAATAAAACAGCAGAGTAGCATCAATATTCGGGTCCTAGGAGGATATGTACAGGCTTCGAATGAGGGTGACTGGGCTGTCGTATACACTCACTGGAGGACGCATCGCTCAAGACGCTCGCGACTGGCAAATCGATTGCGCGCCATTGCGTTCCGTTCAAACTTTACGCCTTCGGCCAAGCTGTGTGAAAAATGTTAAAATGAACGTCAAGATCTGTGGTGTTGTGTGCGTATGTATCAAAGACAGCTTTATGAAATGTATCGAAACAAGACGAAAGGGGACATGATTGGACTTAGAAAGCTACAGGTGTCAATATGTCTGTATGAAATCACAAGCCTGATCCTGGCTAACATACTGTCAAGTTGCCCAGACCCAGACAGATATGGGAAAGGAAAATAAAAATGGCAGTGAGACTCCAGCGTGTACACGTATGCACAATTGATGGACAATGAGATTTTCTTGTGGAAGAAAAGACCCGTATAAACTGATATCAGTTTCCGGACATTGACCGTTAACAGGTTTATAAGTAAACTTGATTAGGCTAGATTATTGACAAAAATTGCTCTTGCTTATTTGAGTTCAAGTATGGATATACGAGTGATTATTAAACATCAGTGGAATGGTCGGATGATAACATTTGTGAAAAGAATGTGTTGTATCCTGTGGTTAGCGACAATTAAGTACAGCATCAAACCTAGACAACTATGTAACAATAATTGCTTTCACATCTACCTAATACGACGAACAAGATCTGGTGCCATTGTTCATTTTCACAAGTTTGAATTTTGAATTAAAATTATTAGTTCAGCTGGAATGTGGTGGTGTCCTAATTAGGTCGATTTCAATCAAACATAAGTAACTTTGCCAATCCTGCTAATTACTTGGTACACCTTGAGTACATTTCTAATCTTAATGTAGCAGAGAAGCCGCAATTGGGAGTTGGCGAACATCTGGCCACTTATCGCAACATTTGATTTTAATTGATCTAACAATAACCACATTGCCCCACCCCACACGTTTCACAGCCACTTGAGGATTGCACTCGATTCATCCGTCAGGTTAACCAGCCAACGCTAATCGCGTTTGCCCAAGACACAAAGGAAGGCCGATTGGTCAAACACGTTAATGACGCACAAGACAGATAACTACACACAAGTCTATCTTATATGGGCAAACCAAGTAACCACAATACTGTCCTGAAATGTGTCTGTCGTGGGTGTCACTTCGATTGCTTTGTGCCAACCGGCACGATTCAAGTTCTTACCACGCAGGGTTCGTTTGTCCTACCTCGACGAATTGTATATTGTTCGATTGTGGCTGACTGCTCTCAATCTTCTCAGGCTTCCGAAAATGTTGTCGCTCGAACTGTGCTAATGCTATTCCTCCGAAACCCGCATTAATACGTGTTCGAAATTGTCGAGTCGGTCTTCTTGGTGCTTTGCTTTGTGCGACTATCTCCTCCTACAGGAGGAGTCGCCTTCAATGAATGGTCTCGGGAATTTGGCTACAAAGCGGCGTCCCCAGCACCACTCGGCGTTTGTTCGAGTCATCTTCTCTAGCCTTTTCACAACCAAGTGCGACATGCAAGGCAGCAGAGAGTTGCCAGAATAAGGTGGTGTGCACCAACTAACCGTCTACGAGACTCTGCTCCAGATTTTTCCTCAGGGTTTTCTCCCGAAGCCTTTTTCGTGATCGGGTATCCCGCAAGACAGCGGAGGTTAAAAATCAGTGTTTTCCTTCCCATAGATAAAATGCCCTCCCAGGCTAACCAGCTCCATCTACCCGAAGCAGACTAAGATCCTGTCAGCTTGCCCAGGACTAGACCGATATACGACAAGAATGGCAGTGATAATACAGGGTGTTTTAGCATGCAGCTGAGAACCATTGCACATTCACGCTTGCGAGTAGTCAAGCTGCAAACGAATTGGTAAGAATGACGTGTCAAAGAACCACTGCTAGAGCTGACTATTACTGATGAGCTCATGATAATTAATGAAAAATGCTACCGGTCACGAACAAACGAACGCAGCATACACACGTGAACTTACACTTGTTCGTGGCGATCCATCTCTTTGACCATCTCATCCCGCTGTTCGATCAACTTGACCAGCTGTCTAAGAAGGGATTCTTCTCGTCGACGATGTTCATCGGTTTTTAGAAACTCTACAGAAAATGATGAACAAAAGGGCTCAAACACGATGGTGCCAACTTTCGAGATACGAGAGCAATCAAGCGGGGATAGAAGCTAGCAGAATAGACGCTATGTACAGGTATATATGTATGTATGTATAAAATCCTACGTCTGATCCAGGCAAAAGTGCCGTACAGTCAGAGATTGTACGTGGGCTAACATACTGTCAGATGTGGTAAATTTGCTTTGAATATATAAATATATCATAAATACGCGTGTGTGTACGTACATATCTGCATATATACATCACAAGGCTCGAACTAGGTGAAGTGCCGCATAGTTATAGACTGCATGAGAGCTGATATACTGTCCGGTTGCCCGGGCCTAGATGGATATCAGTATGTTATGATGGTTTGAAAGCACAAGCATGATCCAGGCAAAGTGCCACATAGTTAGAAACTGCACGTGGGCTAAGATAATGTCAGGTTGCCCAGGCCCAGGCAGATGTGAGGGGGGAATAGAAATAGTAGCGAGACTCCGGCCTGTTTCAGCATGCAGCTCACTACCGCTGGCCAATCAATTTGGCACGATGTTAGCCGTACAGCACAGAAATGCTGCACGATTGCACATCCGTGCACAATGGATATCAGTAAACGGTAGCGAGAAACCAGGGTGTTTTTCCCGTCATACCTATCATCTTCATGTAGAATATGTAAAGGCTTGGGTCCTTAGCACAAATATCTCAGTGATGATAAGATGGGAAGACGGATGGCACCAAGTTGACGCTAGTGGAACTCGATATTAACGGTGATTACTCCCGAAACATAACTCAAGTTTCCCTCATGCGGGGCCTTCAAATCAGCTGTACATAACATTAATTTTCGTCACACATTTTTCCGCTTTTTTCGTTAAATTTTTAACGCTATCTGTAGGGCCAATGCAACAAATAGTTTGGTATCAACTGAGGGAAATTTTGGACGCGCACGTTTGAACGAATTACAAGATATCGGGAATTGCAGTGAAACTTTGGCCCAAAAATGTTTCGTCACGGCATTTGTTATTAAACTGGATCATATGTGAAAATAATCAATTAAGATGGACAAGAAACATCGTTCAGTTGACAAATTGTAACTTGATGTCGGGATATGTTCATCAATTTTGTTTTTAATTTTTTGGTGAAAATATTGTAATAGCTGAAAATTAATGTGTACGAATAAAGCCATTTTTTCTTCTTCTCTAGACATGACCCACAAGGGGGATCTAGCGGACACGGAAATAACGTACAACAATTAATCGCTTGAAATTTGGTATAGAAGTCGCTGGCAGTTGTAGCTGTTGTAATTTTTAGTCTGAGGTTATGTAGCCACGAAATACAGGTGACTTACTGGATTTTAGAGAATACACTAGCTGATTTCGCGAATGAAGTTTCAAGCACATGAGGATCCTGATCTTACTGCCCCTACCTGATGAGTGCAAACAGCACGAAACCGGTCGTGGGGTGTGCGTAATCGAAATGCATGCAAATGAATATTTTGATGTTTCACATAGTTCACACGTTACACTACAACCTGACTTATCGAGCAATCGAATATAAGTTGTATTTTTGGATTGAAAACGGAGGTCAATCTTGTGGCGTTACTCTGGCTAAAAAGTCACTCAGTCTTTGCACGGCGTTGTTTAAACTCACCTTCCATTGTCATGAGTTTCCGAAGTTCATCTTGCAGTGTTTGCGTCTTCTGTTTCAACTCATCTTCTTTCTCCCTGACAAGGGAAACGATGAAATAAGATTGATTGTTTAACTTGAACACTGCTCACAGTGAGCATACATACATGATCAACAACTGATGGCCACGGTGGATGAGCGCGTTTTTCCGATTCACCAAAACGAACCAACGTTGCAGCAGGTGTTCCTCTGCGGCAGAACCGGGAGCTCGGGTCATGTGAGTGCGGAGCGTTTGCTCCAGTTTGGCGGCTTCCTCGTCTAGCTCATGCTGCGCCCGGTCCAGTTCATCTTGTTCCTGTTGCAGAGATTTGGGCTGGCCTTGGAGGTGATTTTGTGTGGATTTTGAGGTGTTGTCCGGGAAGTCTGTGGTTGTGTGGCGATGGGATGCTGAATGGGTTTGGTTAAAACATCATTAATAATATGTGCGGCTAACATCGTGCTAAATTGATTGACCAGAGGTAGTGAGCTGCATGCTGAAACAGGCTGGAGTCTCACTACCATTTCCTGTTCTTTTTTCTTTCTCATATCTGTCTAGGCCTGGGCAACCTGACAGTATCTTAGCCCACGTGCAGTCTCTGGCTGTGCGGCACTTTGCCTGGATCAGGCTTGTGCTTTCATACCATACAAAACACACCATTGGAGGAGGTGTTTAGCTCTGCTTAACTGATAGGTTGTTTGGAAATTCAAAAGTAAAAACTTAGTGAAAGAACGCTGACAAGCACGGTGCTTGTATACAGCGTGAATGTAACTTTATCGGAAATTGAATTCAGGATTTCGACTATTGGGTAGGTGGTACATATACGTTTCTAAAAGCGCTATGAAAGCTCTTGATATTGACCCTATGAGTTAGCAAGGGGCAAAGTATGAAGCGTCAGTTTTAAACTGGAAAGGAGCAAGTTGAGCTTTCGGGTGCTAACATAGTACAAACGCCTCTCATCGAAGGAGTGTTGCCTATCAGTACAAATGCATCGGTAGAGATTGTTAATCCCAACTCGGACTGTGTAGATACGTGAAATGATGTGGAATATCATCATGAACTTGTTGTGTAAATTCGTGGTCCAATTAGGAGGCTAACAATACCAAACTTACCAAACAACAGTTTCAATTTTGTCTAAAACGTTTCAAAGCATACGGAGTTTGAGGGTATTATTCTTAGATCCTAACTCCGCCAAGGACGGTCCCAAGCCCGTCTGAGAAAGGAGAGGGTTGGGCTTAGGGCTAGCAACCCTATCCCGTACAACCTACATTGCTACGGAAACGATGACAACAGATCCGTGATTCGGTCATCTCTGCAGGATGGATCCCATTCCGCATACGAAGGTAGCCATGCACTGGCATCCGCAAGGTAAACGAAAAAGGGGACGGCCCAAGGAAACTTGGCGCAGAACGTTGGAACGCGAACTACATGCACAAGGATTCACGGTGCAGACGGCAACGGAAGCAGCGACAAACCGGAACCACTGGCGTGAAGTTGTCTTCGCCTCATGTGCCACCCGGCACGGAGAGGGCTGAATGAAATGAAGAATGAATGTCCCCCTTAGATCATAGGTGTAAATATTACGAGACTCTGCGTCGTGTGTGTGTGTTCACGGTTCATTGCAATACAAGCATTGTATCCACACATAAGAACAGAGAAAAACGGGCGCGCCACGGTATGCATACCGTATGTTAACGCGAAATCTTAAACGGAGCGTCAATAAGGGTGATAATAAGAAAGGTAGAACTCTTCGCTCGTCCTTGGTACACCCCTCAAGGATAATTTACCTTTATAGAGCGCAACCAATTGCGCATATGGGATCGGGTGCAATGATTGCTCTGGTGTGTACAGTCAGGGAACTTCATATTGAGATTGAGGAGCACAAGAATCGCATAAAGAAACGTCCACAAAATTAGACTCTAATCAAAGATTCAACCGGACAGAGTGTGGAACGAGACATGTAAAGTTCTACGACTGTAGCATTCAGTCCTTATATGGAACACAATGCCTGCGAAGACACGAAAATCACGAAGGCTAATAGCACTACGGTCAACAAGGTAGATGACAGAGATCTCCATATATGGTTTTCTGGTCTGGCATTGCACGGAATAAAAAATAAACATTTTAGTAGTGTTTATATTTATATGCAATAATAGTTTAATACCACTCAACTTTAGTTGCGTTTTTTTCACACACGTTTAATCGTGCACATTTGGGTCAGTAACAATTGACCTTGTACGAATTGACGTTGCGCTGGGCACGTAGGCAAATCGATCCGGTGTTTGTTTACGTGTCTTGACATCCCTAGGATTTCAATATACTGCTCTGTGGGGAGACCAATTAGAAGTGGCGGTTGGTTCTAACTATCGCCCATGGTCTGAGGAAGCTTCTCTGTCTCTTACCGATTGCTTTCAAATTTTATTTTCATGGCATTGACTAATCAATCGGTCCAAAACAATTTCCATTGCAAACATCGCATCGTCGTAAGCTTAAGGTCCAGTTGTTGGCCTCCTTCGGTTGATGTCGACCATGGATGTACATCACAGTCGCATGAATGTTCATGTTCTACAGCTTTTTGAATGACTAATCAGTTCGATTCGGGAGGAACAATTTCTCTCCAGTAATCATTTCGTTCATAGACATACATGAAGAAGGAAAACTTAGCAGAACGACACTCATGCGAACAAAGACCATTGTGATATCCGACTTATACCAAGTGCAGCATTTCTGTGCTGTGCCGCTAGCACTGTGCTAAATTGATTGGCCAACGTTAGTGAGCTGCATGCTGAAACACGCTGGAGTCTCACTACCATTTTTATTTCCCCCCTCATATCTGTCTAGGCCTGGGCAACCTGACAGTATTTTAGCCCACGTACAGTCTCTGACTGTCTGGCAGTTTGTCTGGATCAGGTTTGTGCATTTCATACCATACCACACCCCGAGTTCTAAACCTTCTATGCCCTTCATCTACTGCCTCAAGGCAAAAGGAACACGATTTTGTCGTCTCCGCCGACGAATATAAATGGCACAAAACCGACGGAAAGTTGTAAGCAACAACAAATCGATAATCGCACCACCTATCTTTTAGATTTTAGTCGTCGTTTACTTGATTGATGAGTTAACCCCGTTGAAAATAAACTGAGAAAAGACTTATCGCGGCTCAAAAGTTGTGCTGGTCCGTGGACATTTCGAAGAAAAACGTCCTGATTCGTTTTGATGTAGCTGATAGGAAAACAAAACATGGACAACACACATGTGGTGTTGTTTCTTTCTGTTCCGTCAATATCGCCTTCCACACTGTTTTTCTGACCTGTCATTATCCTATTGCTTTATAGACCCTTTTGCTTATTTTGACCTTGATTTGCTGCGCACAATTTGTCGTAATCTCGATTGCGTGGGACGTTCGGACATTTGAAATTGATTTGATTTTTGAACTCTGTACGTACCTTGAACTCTCAGCCAAGGACGGTCCCCAGCCCGTCTGAGAAAGGAGGAGGGTTGGGCTTAGGGCTAGCAACCCTATCCCGTAAAACCTACATTGCTACGGAAACGATGACAACAGATCCGTGGTTCGGTCATGTCTGCAGGATGGATCCCAGTTCGTATACGAAAGTAGCCATGCACTGGCATCCGCAATGTAAACGAAAAAGGGGACGGCCCAAGGAAACTTGGCGCAGAACGTTGGAACGCGAACTACATGCACAAGGATTCACGGTGCAGACGGCAACGGAAGCAGCGACAGACCGGAAGCACTGGCGTGAAGTTGTCTTCGCCTCATGTGCCACCCGGCACGGAGAGGACTGAATGAAATAATGAAGTAACGTACTTTGGCCGTACTCGAATTGTTTTGGACATTTACCCTACCCGGATTTTAAAAAACCGGTTAAAACCCCAATAATTGAGGTATGTTTTTCCTATATATTGATTGCCTCAATACAGTACCGCTTTTGTAGAGCAAATCCTCGTTGGGTTCTGATATACCTGGTGATTTTGCTCGTCAATCATCTTGGGACGTTTCCATGATTGTCAAATACAATCAAAATATGGTCGATTCAACTAAATTCGTAGTTGAATTAGCCGTCGGATAGAAGAAAACCAATGTAATTGGCGCCGTTGAAGATTAACGCTGGGGAAATTTGGAAACAAACTGTATTGGCGACAAGCATCATTCGTCATGTTAATGCCTCAGTTTAATTGATGTTCGGTCTACAGAGCATGTTCACCCTATTGCGACAGCGCCGCCTGCGGTGGCTTGGTCATGTCTACAGAATGGAAAATGGTCGTATCCCAAAGGATCTACTCTATGGTGAGTTGCAATTATGAAGTCGACCATTGGGAAGACCGCACTTGCGGTACAAAGACGTTTGCAAAAGAGATATGAAAGCTCTTGGCATTGACCCGGCGAGTTGGGAAGAACTTGCTCTTGACCGCTCACATTGGAGGCATTGTGTAAAGCGTCGTCTGCAAGCTGTGGAGGAGCAGATACAGCTCTTGGCTGCTGAACGCAGATCACGCCGCCGACGTGCAACTGACGCAATACAACCGAGTTCTGACTATCGTTGCCAGCGCTGCGGGAGAGAATGTTCCTCCCGAATCGGATTGTTTAGTCATTCAAAACGCTGTAGAACATGAACATTTACGCGATTGTGATGTACATCTATGGTCGATATTGACCGAAGGAGGTCAACAACATTGATGTTCGTTAATTATGGAAATTTTTACCCGAAAAATCAGTGCTGACACACGAAACAACTGAGAGTGAATGGGGCCTGTGGCCACAACATTGCAACCAGCATATTAACTAACAACGTCGACTCAAAGACCTGTGACAAGAATATGAATTTAATATCGTGATTTGTTGGTAGAAACAGGGACACTTACTTCCGTGCTGTGGTGAAACCTGTAAAATTAAAAAGCATGGCACTCAGAATATATAAAGAGTAGCAACTAAGAAATTTATGTCCAAAATGAAACGGTGACGCCAGTTAAGAGTTTGAAGATTATCCATCTGCGCCGTGAAACGTTATCGATTTTACACGTTGTTACGGGGCTCGATTACACGAGAGTGAGCTTTCCTTCTATAAAACATAGATCGACAAATTCTAGAATATTCTAATCGATAATGGCGGTAAGCGTTGTTCAAGGTTCAAAACAATTAGTGAATCAGCCTGATTTCACTGTTCAAGAGTGGTCTCCAAGTTCCACTCAGTCAGTTTACGGGTTGGGAGCAGAGCCTAGGAGGAACATTAATTTGGACTTGCGATTTCATACCGAACTTTCGTCGTTGCTTCAACCTGGTATTTCATAATAGAATTTGTTTCCATAGCTTACTTACGAGTAGTAACATACACGAAAGTTTGGCGAAAGTCTAATTGTTATTGGGAAAATTTTTTACCAAGATCCAGCAATTAAATAGGTGGCAAAGGAACCATTCAGAAGCAGATAACCACCAGCCGATAAAACACCGTTAGTCCATAGGTAAAGATTTCATCTATCTAAGACTAGTTCTTAGTCACCTTCGGTTGATTTATGTATGTACGGAACGCGTGCTTACTAAATGCTTTACAGTACGACAGTGAAACCTGAACCATCCTTGCCTAATGTTGAAAATTTCGTGGATTGACAAAGTAACAAATGCTGAAGTGATTCCTAAAGTTGGTCTACAGAGCATGTTCACCCTACTTCGAAAGCGCCACCTACGCTTGTTATGTCACCGAAAATGGTTGTATTCCGAAAGAACACGATCAGTTGAAATCACGAAGTCGAAAATTGGGCATGCCGCACTTGAGATACAAAGACATTTTAAAAAGAGATATGAAAGCTCTCTGCATTGACCCTACGAGTTCGGAAGAACTTGCTCTCGACCGCTTAATTTGAAGGGGTTCCAAAGGTTGTCATAGCCGAGGGTGGCAGTGGGGATAAACTCCCACTGTTTATAAAATACTGTCATATGGCACGCGTCTCAAATAGCCTCTGACAACCGAGTCCAGCTTCTGGCCTGCACGAGTGGCTCCCCGATCCCGGCGGAACTGGTTCTACCAACAGGAGAAGGGGCGAGTGACTGGCGCCTGAAAACCAGTTTGCTTTGGGTAGATGGAGCTCGTTAGCCTGGGAGGGCATTTCATTTAAAGGAAGGAAAACCTTGATTTTAAACCTCCGCTTCCTTGTGGGATACCCAATTGCGGAAAAGCCTTCGAGAGAAAATCCTGAGGAAAAATCTGGAGTAGAGACTCGTAGACGGTAAGTTGGTGCACACCACCTCTTTCGAGCTATTCCCTGCTGCCTTGCAGGTCGCACTTAGTTGTGCAAAGGCTAGAGAAGAAGCTAGACGAAGGAGACTAGAACAAACGCCGAGTGGTGCTGGAGACGCCGCTTTGTATCCAAATTCCCAAGACCCTTCATTGAAGCCGAAGAGGATAGTCGCACAAAAGTAAAGTAAGTAATTTGGAGGCACTGTGTAAAGCGTCATCTCCGAGCTGTGGAACAGCAGATACAGCTCTTGGCTGCTGATCGTAGACCACACAGTCATCGTGCAACTTGCCGATCAACCGAATACTGCCCCTCATTGTGAGCATTTAGGGAGCATGTTCCTCCTTAATCGGAGTGTTTATCCATTTGAAACGTTGTGGAGCAGAGACCGTCACGCACATGTGATGTACAATCATGGTCGACATCGATTGAAGGAGGCCAACAACAACACATGCATGTATGTATGAATGAATGTGTGTGTATGTATGCAAGCAAACGCCGCACAGCCCTAGATTGCGCTTGAGCTGATATACTTTCATGCTACCCAGGACTATAAAGATATTAGAAAATAGCAGCAATATTGGGACTCTTTTGTGTTATGGTATAGAGCTCACTAACGTTAGCAAACCAATATAGCACCGTGTTACCTGTACATAATCGCACTCGGTATGTTGAAAAAGCTGTTCACACGAACGGATTCCACCACCGTTGTCTTAAAATGGCCGATAAATGCTTTGCCTTAGCTGCCAACGAATTAGCAAAACATGTCAGATGCTTTTCCAAGCGCTTCATCTCAAATTGAAGCAGAGATCGATAAGGTCACTAACAGAAGTTCGATTTCCACAGGGATTGTCCGAATTATCGGAGCAAAACATGCTGAACCACATCGCTAAAATGCTCACATCACCCACACACACACAAGCTTCACAACCGGATTTATTGTTTGTTTTGACTGAAACGTTAAAACGCTGAACAGTCGAAAAATAGTAATCAATACCCAACTTGGAAGTCATTGTTCAACTGGTTTCGAAAAACGAACGTGTTATCGAAATACAGAATCACAGAGTGTTTATGTTTTGGCGACTACTCATCAGTACCAAGTCCTTCGAAATATTCACAAAGTTTTTTTATTTATCACGACGGTCCACATTGGCAGAACTGGGCTCGAGTTTCGCTCTTATTTGAGCTCATCAGAAGTGCATATCCTGTCTCGGATCTGATTCAAACCCAGAACCTTCACCATTGTAGTCTCATGCCTTACGGCCTGAGCTACCGTCCAGCGTTTTGACTGATCGCGATTAAGCCTTCGTGAATTTTCTCCAGACTGGCACATTTGAGTAGCGTCATATGCCCGACCAGTCGACAAGGGGTGTTTCTCAGTCAAGTACTGAGGACGTTTAACAAATGACCACTGTGATGACGTGCACACACTCCCGGTATTGACATTCCACAACCGATCCCCAGCTATTAGTCGTCACCAGGAACAGTGGAACAGTGGTTTCAAAGTATCAATTTGCACGCCAGATTCCAGAATAAAGGTGGGGGAACATAAAACTAATCACGATGGTTGATATGGATTCTAATTTACAATTTCGCCCTATGAGATATCGATATAGCAAACTGGAAAGGCTACGGTAAAACAATATCGAACAGCCACACTTACTCGAGAGTGTGCCATCGAGGGTGAGTTCGTTCTCGATTGATTCAAATAATGATCGCCAATGCGAACGGGGACGGGGGCACCAGTGCCTTTACCCGAGGCGAACAAAATGAGCTGCGACAACTTTAAATGTTTCACACGGACACCGTCGTCGTGTTGTCCGGCGGTAGATGAATCCCCGGAAGTGTGGCGAACAACCGGAGAGTGATGATTTGAGTCAGAGCCGGCAACTCCGTTTGGCAGTGAGATTGTACCTAGAGTGAAAAACGGGAAATGCGTAAACACACACGATGAGCATAACAGCTTGTCCACCCAGATTACCGAGCATGCGGGGGCGGTAGTGGGATTGAGATACAATGACACAGCAAGCAACTCAAGCCAGATGCTCAAAGTTACCCGCAATGCTGGGCAAAACATGCGTTCCTATCCAGACAGTTGATAGTATTAATGTAAGAAGCAGTTGTTACATCTCAGATTTTATAATAAATCGGGAATCGTCCCTGTGACCTTGAACCCGAGTCGCGATCAGAAATCGTCGTAATTGAGGAATAACGTGAGAAAGCACACAAAACCCTTGCCTGGAGGAAGGATGGATAAAGGAAAGGACGATAGGTTTGTTCACACATTTCGGTCTCCACTCAATAACACGTTTGACTGGTTAACAGTAGTTCCTACCAGATTCACGGCCCATAATACAAATACCAATGCGACTCACCAAGAAAATCCAGGGTCGACCTACAAGAAGACCTTAGCTCACAAGGAGATCTGAGAAGACACCGTGGTGTATGAAATTCCATTCCGCAACCAGTCATTTGTTTACCTGTGAGCTGGGTGATGTTGGCAAACTAAACAAGCGAAGACTAGCCAGGGAGTGAGAGATGAGAGATTACTGCATTTTCATGGAAATGAGTTCATGGGATTGAAAACTTTTGTAGGTTGATTTCAAACATGAATTCAAGTCGTTAGCGATTTTCTAAATCAGTTGCTATGCGTGTATGTATGGGTGAAATTAGAAACATGGATCTAACAAAGCGCCACAGACCGCACGTGAGCTGATAACCCGCTGTCAGGTTACCCAGGCCTAGAGAGATACAACAGAAAATGACAGTGAGACTTCAGCGCGTTTCCGCATGCAGAACATTGCGACATTGACGGCGTAGTAGAGAACTATTGCACAATTGCTGATCAGCGCGAAGGAATGGGTAGTGAGTAGAGAACTATTGCACAATTGCTGATCAGCGCGAAGGAATGGGTAGTGACGTTTATATTTCATCCCC
>JACCGJ010013716.1:0-57794 GCA_013407085.1 Atriophallophorus winterbourni | reverse complement strand
GAAACCGGTTGTGATATGCATGTGTGGATGAGGTAAACACTCCAAAAGTGGTCACTTATTGGGCTTAATTAATTTGACTAGGAAAACCAATATACTCACCAGTTTATTGGACATATTTGTTGATTTGTCATAAAATATGGAATCTCTTCATAAAAACTCCACTGTTGGTTAGCGCTAAACTCGTTTGATTGGCTCTTCTCCAGAGATTCTAGCACAATGTGGAGATGTACGTTTATACAACCGAACAAGTAAAAAAGTAATGAATATACTTCGTAAAATAGTCATGTGTTGAATGGTGACGTTTTTTGATAATATCAGATTTGTAACGCCAATACAATGTCACCTGTCAATAATAGCTTCTGCGTTGGTTCTATTCAATAAGGATTTTCATTTTATAAAAGTGGACATGTGTAACGTTGTTTATACGATCCGAATTAAGTAGAAAAGGAAGACGGGTTTGAGTGGAGTAAGCAACGCTTTACTACTCTAAGAATGAGCGTACAATAGCTGAAATGTAAACAAGATGTGTTAGTCAACGGCATATAGAAAGTATACAACAAACAATCATGACAACATGTACCCATTTGTTTTGCGTTCAATATTGATTGATCGCATCACTCCGAGTTTCGTTCTGTGCATTATATCCGAGGCAGATGTCACGATTCTGGAGAAACTACTGGATGAAATTGCATTCTTTTTGGAATATCCTGATTTGAAGGAAGAGGAATACCTTGTTTTGGTGCTGGTCTATGACTATACAACGCGAAACTTTCAACGACGTGTACCCCTTCCACATGAACGCTCGCTCCCGACCCTGGAGCGTTATTTCGAATACCTCAACAATAACCGTCTAGTGCTCTATCCACCAGGAACTGAATTGTTCATAGTGAGTGGTAAACTGGATTCATTTTATATCGTTCGGTAAATTGATGAATAGATAGCTAATCATGTCCAGGACTGATTAATTAAGTAGTTCACCAATTGACTATCTAAAATTGTATTCTTTTGTCATATTTCAATGTAGCGCAGTATTTTATGGCGTATTGTTGTTGTACATTCTATCAATATTTCCTGTCTTTACTGTTTCTCAGTACTGGACCGATAATCACATCAGTGCGGAGAATTTCGCATGAATCTCTTAATAGAATATCTCCCAGATATCTCTCAAGAAGGTAATAAAATACATCGCTGAGAGAACACTGATACGTATTAATTCCAATAATAACAGTAATTCCCGGGCCCGTAGCCGGTTGAGTCAGTAATAACACGCGAAGTCAAAACCAGCTAACGCGTATGAAGCGCCGCCAGACTATGAATCGTTTATTTGAAACTATTCAATCTGCTGTAGACAGGCTTGAAAACACTCAAGCGTTCGTGGCACAATATAATAAACACTGTGGTTTCTTTTATAAGCCATGTGACTTAAAAACCAAACACTGTCAACCGTTCAGCTAATCTTATATTTAGCCATTCGGTACTTGCTTCCTTGCTATTTATGATGCATTTACACCGTTTTTTCTCTTGAACTATCTTAAAGCAATGGTGACGTTGAGAGCTCATATTGTGAATGCTCTTTAAATTTTAGGCAGCCGAGAGTGCTGTCCAAGCAATGTGTATGCGATTAGCCGCGGCTGTTGCTCGGGTTCGCGTCCGTCAACAAGTCGGATCCCTGCGGTTGCTTCTGCCTGAGGAGTGGAGAACCTCGGAACAAATGGCCGAATTGATGCCTTCCTATGCATGGTACAACCAGCTGCTTGGAAAGTAAGATAAATTATTTGTTGAGGATAGACATTTTCATCACTGGATTATTTTCGGTCAACGAACACTTGGGCTAATAATCCTCGAGCGTAGGCAAAATCGAATTGATTCACTAGTGACCACCAGAACAATGGTTGCAACGTTCCACTCACATGAACGTCTATTTCGACTTGGCTGTACTCACCATCGTATTACAATTTTTCACCTTTATGGTTCTCGAAACCTTTACTCAGTTCGTGTCTCTTTTCTCCTGGATTCTGTACCATCAAAAATTGCCATCACCCGAAATATCGAATTTAAAAATATTGAAAACATTCGTGTTGAGCAACGAACACATATTCGCGTATGCTCACAATTGTGATTCCTGTATACAAGAGCATTCGGTTAACATTTCAACTGAACATATATTATTCACATAAATTTCTCACATCATCATTGGGTGTGGAACTAACTGCTACGCCCAAAACGGCCTGGATCAAAAGTAAAAAGTTTAATTTTAAAGCACTGTTATACAGGGTTTTACAGTCAATCAGGATTTCCGATCAAGCGTTCAAGTACGTTTAGAAAACCAATGCATTTTGTTGCGTGGAATTTAAATGCGCTGATTGTGAGCAACACTAAACTATCTGAATGGAAATGTTGAAACTCTTATTCATAGGATTATATGCGTTTATTCAACTATTATTCGTGAAATATACTCTCTAAAATCCCTTCAGACAAGAAGTTGTAAATACTTGGCTCAAAGATAACGGTTACCGTCGTATTATGGCGGGTCGCGTGCCTCAGCCCATGGAGTACGCCTCGGATAAACACTGTTCCGACGTGTTTATCTTCAACAAGGCTGATGTGAGCAATCTTCTAGATTCGGATATTGTTCAACAGAAGAATTTGGTGTTTCAGGTCAGTTCTTGTTCAGCATCTTGTCCGAATCGTGTGAGAAGTTTTCAAATAAACTGTACCCACACCGTTCCTATGTGCCTTAATCTGGAGATGTTGTGATCGATCATCAAAACAACATTCTATTATTATGTACGCCCATTCTTCTTAACTCTGAGTTAGGTTTCTATGCATAAGCTCCATTGGCCAATTCTTATTCATCCAGTTAACGCTACATAATATGCAAGATACGCAGTACCAAACGTTATTTCTTATTCGTAACCTACTTAAATCTTTTGGTTGAACCAAAATTTCGATGCATGCAAAACCATATTTTACTTTGGAACAACTCTTACCAAGAGTTTGTATAACGAAACATGATATTGATGAACAAAATCGAATTCTAAGTTTGTTTGCCACTTCTCCACTGCTTCGAAACCAACCGAACACGCTACCCTACAGTTTGTAGAAGCTTTTCGCTTTTTAAATCGTAATAAACCATTGAACTATTGACGACTCGCTGAAATCAATCTCACTGTCTCCACCCGAAACCGTTGACATGGTTTATGTGCGGTAGACTTGAGAAAAAGCCAACTATCGATAGTTCACAAATTTGTTTCAGAATCATGTACAGAATCTTATTAATAAACTTCTATATTTGCATGCATCACATACAGCTCACAACCGGTTTTGTATTGTTTAATTATTCATTTATAAATTATGTGCCGGTATAAAGGTTATGCAAGACCCACAAAAATATAAATCCTGTCGAGTAGTCAGAAATTGTCATTAAATATTGTTTAAGATCATTATCAAACCAAAACACATACCTGTCCATGTAGGCATTTAGTCATATTTAAAGAGTCAACGGTATGAGTTAGTTCGGCTTGAGTAGATAAACTTTTCCAAAATTCCACAGTGCGGACAGAAAATGCTTTTGACAGAGTTTGAGTGGGTGAATGCGCCATCGTGTTGTGTGAGAGGTGTGGATTATTTTCTGCATGGATGTGTTATTTACGATCTAAATAAAAAATAATGTTCCTTGTTGTTATCTGTGGTAGGTTGAATGCAGGTTTAAAATGCTGAGGCATGTTTCATATGAATGATTAGAATAGGTGAATGTCCGTTGTTAACCAGAGAAACTATGCTTGTGCATCATATTCGATATGTGGACCAATGTAGTTTGAAATCAGCTTGAAAATGATATTAAAGTCAAGCGAACGAAGTGCTCTCCGGAGGATAGCCAATTTGCTTTCACCTATGTTCGCAGCAAGTCGACACTACATTGTGTTTCCTATGTCGGACTGCAGAAACTTACCCAAATCTTTCTTGTGAGAGAAGGATTGAATAACAATTCGTGTGATATAATATTCGCTTTTGGATTTGCCGTCGCGCTATATCAAGTTGTATTTTGTAGTGTCCAAAGGTCTTTTGTTATATTGGGACGAATCACAAATGACGTCCATATTTCACTGCAGGCTCAACCTATCAGCTGTGGAATTTATCTTGATTTTACTCATCAAATGTCTAAAGCGTTTGAAATATGACCTGTGATTCAATCCCAGAGGAGATGCTATACCATCGAAAATGTTTGAAGTTCTCATCTAACAGACTGTATCAAATGGTTCTCTGTCTCAGGACAAGAGCAGCTGCCTGGCGATACATTGTTGTTTGGCGAACGTTGCCGGTGGTGAAGAACTCATGTTTGTCAACTGTCCAAACGTCTTCAGCGCTGTTCACATGGAAGGGTTGATTGGCAACAAATTCCCTCTAATCCAGCCAGTCCCTCAGATCCGTTGTGTTCGTTCGGTTCGAGACGAAGAAGATGCACGATTGTCGACTAAAATGGGATCCAAATGTGAGTTGAATTCGAATCTAATTTTGAAATTCTTCCGTTTGTAGGTGGCGAACGAAATCATTCGCGTTGATCCGTAATGGGACTCCGCAATTAAGTAAACACATCAGTATCATCTGGTTACAGATTCAGTCATTTTGGCTGTCAAATAGTATAACTGCAATATGGGTGTGCTCTTCTGATTAGTCCAGAGAGAATTCAAACGTTTTGTGACAGTTTGATTCATATCTCAGCAGCACAATTACGCGTCTTTTTGAACACCACTAGTTCAAAGCACTCGCTATATCGGAAAGATCTCTTACTGTTAGCTCTTCGTTTCATTGAAAAATACTGTCTACGCTTTGTTTTGTTCTTCACCCCAGTGCACAATATCGGATGGACGTATTCAGCATGAAGTGGCGATAGCCGTTCAACGAAATTTGAAGGTGCTTTCGGGTTCTTCTCATTTTGCTAGCTGAGCCATAACTTCATATCTTTATCTGTTTCCTCACGTGTTATTTCCTCCAAGAGGGTATGGGAGTTTCCTCATGTGTGTGATGATATATACACTAGGGCAGCTCCATATAAGGAACACAGGTTTGCCTATATAGCAAGTGGTACCTCTACACAGCAGCGTGGGATTAGTCAACCAGCTACCTTTGGATCGTGGTCTTTTCAAAGGATTTGTCCAAAAGTAACTTGCGTACTGCTGCAAACTTGTTGATAAAATACGCATCTGGAGTTTTCCTTCAGGTTGACTTTCGAGGCCGGTTCATTGTTTGAATATAGCCACATGGCAGTGATAGGTTATTCTTACCCCGAGGTGTGCTAACTTCCTAATCTTGAGAGCTCACATCTGCCGGAAACACTGGCTTTTACTAGTTACTAGTTATTAGACCGTTCATCTGTCACTAGAAGCAGTTTACCTGGTCACTACACCAAGTGTGTAAGCCTGAAGCTAAGCTTGTTTGTCACTGTTACTCTGGCTGTGTCGACCTCGGGACAGTTATATCATCAACCTCGCTGCACTAGTTGGACATTTTACACTCATAAATACCGAATAGGTCACCGGACAATTATTTGTATTATGGATTGTTAACAAGTTTGTTATTTATAATAATTTCAACTGGTCCGCACAGAGAAATTTCGTACCTGGTGACATCAGTAACCATATTTAGACCTGTGCTTATAACCGTTTCATAGATGGTATGTTATTAAACGTGAATCGTGGGGCACGGTAGGCAATGGAATGCTTCCAAACAAGCTTGACTACTTTGTTTCCCTGTGTGCTGGATAGGATTTTTTGACGCAGATGTTACTTTACCCAAGCCCCGTATCAAGGTTATTCTGTCAAAATCCTTTTCGTTTTCTGATTCCGTATTGAGCATGATTTGATTTCGAGTGAGCTGGATTCTGAGAATGCGTTCCTGCTATTTTAGCCATCAAAACATCTACCGAAGAATTCCTCTCAGTCGAACCAAATAATGAAAAGAACCGAACGATACGCCACATCTTTATCGAGGCCAGTGACACCAGATCAGGCGTGGTCAATCCAGTGGGGTTTCTGGAGGTCGAAGCAGATGGTATGTCTACATGAACATTACCCTGAATAAAAATATATTTGTGAGATGAAAGTAGGTGCTTTTTGCGCACCATATACTACTTACTTACTTACTTAACGACGTGAGGTGTGTGCGGTGAGTGACTTCTTTGCAGTTTATTACAACACAGTTTTGGTTGCAAAATTAAAACATGTTCCACATATTGGGTGTGATCGAATTGTGCGCCAATGCAGTTGTTTTATCGAATTGCGTTTGCATGAATGGTAATTTCGGTCAATTCAGATCGATGTTTTCCAGATACTTCATTCCTGACCCAAATGTTATTTTTGGAATATAACCTAATCAAGGATATGAGGATAGCTTATTCAATGCTTTTTCGTATGCAAAGCTTCCTTGTCGTATCAATGTGTTGCTTTGTTCACAATCCACTAACGGTTTCAAACTGCTTGTCCTCACATGATGAAGATAGCTGACTTAGATTTAACGAGCGTTGAAGCATGCGTGCGAGCAGCAGCGAAACGTTCGTCACTGACTGCGGGTCCTGACAAACTGCTGGTTTCCATGGTTACGTCTTTTGTACGCATTACACAGAGTGTCACGCGAATAATATGCTTGTTTGTTGAGGTTTCACGGACTGCGAGATTACATAATGGTATGTCGTTTTTCACACAAAAAACATTTAATTATCAAGCATTCAAAAATCTTTGGTTAACAAAGCGAACGCTTTACAACACCACTGGATTACGGTATGACTGAAAATGTTAAAAAGAACAGCATATAACCAGTGTATCAAATCTACGGCTCATGAATGATGCTAGTTTGCATCGTTTGCATTTGTGGGTCCAAATTCGCTTTCATCATAATTATAGACAGTACAACACCGGTGGCAAGTATCAAGTGCTGAACTGCCATACAATCGTGACAAGTTAAAATCCCACAGAAGGCAATGCACAGGTACACCGGGATAAGGTGACTACGTGCATTGGATCTAGTGTTGTGATCAAGTAGAGCATGACAGCTTTCTACCGGTTTTTCAATTTCGCTTTAAATATCACTATATACGGAGAGTCCACCACAAACATTATGCGGTAATACTCAATAAGTTATGTGCATAGAACAAAATATGGAAAACTTGGCTCCTGGTCCAGATAGCTGTTAAGCAACGGTTACATAGTGTTCGTTCAACGAACTTAATCTTTCCAAACTCAATTCGTTTATACATGTATTCATTTATGGAGGGGTTGAAAAATGAACCTAATCTTGTTGTTTCCACCTGCTAATAGCAAACAGCCAGAAACCGTTAATTGAATGTAGGTACATCTGGGTCTGACGCTATCACAGATGAGACTTACCCAAATGTATCATCTTTTCATTTACGAAATCGGTGCAATTTGTTCGATCTACAACAATTTACCGTTTATCTGCAGGAGGTCAAACATGACTCCGAGGATTTCAAAACTTTGCAAGGTTTACAAAGCATGTTTCTCCTCCATATGAGTGGGAGGCGTATAAACTTTAAGTGCTGGTGGCTTAGGTTGTGATGAGGCTATGTGGTGGAAAATTGTCCTTCTGATCAAATAGATACTTTATTGAGGAAACAAAATCATGAATTCTGCACGCTACTTGTTTCAAAATCGACTGGTTAGACTTGCCCTAAATAGACCAATGTTTAGCCAAATCGGAGAAACGAATAACTGCTCCTAGGACACTGAAAGCGACATATCACTACTAAAACCTTTCATTTTATTTTCGTTCTAGCTAAGCAGAATGTACTTACACAGTAATGATCGAGCCAACATATTATCACTGATATTGTCACTACCTCTGTTCAGGGTCTTGTGGTTCTTTTAAACCCTTGCTACCCAGACATTGCAATAAATTGGTGCACTGAGATTTTCGCGACACTGACGAAATACTTCTTAGCTGCTGTGCATCGGACCCTGAGTAAACTTGTCTAGCAATCCACTTGTAACATTTACCGAACCTACTTTCTAGTTAACGTACTTCACGCTACGGATCATTTACTACTAGATTTTCGTTTAGGAATGGTGGGAAGTAAGATTAAAATGTCGTTTTTATCGAAAACTCAAAACGCTTTTTCAAGTTCTACTTTACTATCATATCTCGTTCAAAAAATTTGCGAATTAAGTTTTACTTCGATTTAAAAAGTTGAAAATAATCTTGTAGATGGATTGTTCAGCAAGTCTATCGAGAAAAGCAAAGGACCGTAATTTCATCCATTTAAGCTTCTGAAACGATCTACTTTAGTGAACCAACAGTTTCTTGTTTACGTTTGCTTTTCCATCAGATTTGAACATTCTGCGGGACATGTGGACACCAGCCGGAAACCAGTCAAAGGAAAACCATCGCGCGGAACTAATCGCCAAAACATCCGCGCTATTGAAGCATGCACTGAAGTGTGAGTCACTAATCAGTAGCAATTTGCAAAAGTTTATTTTATATGTTCTCAACACTCATGGATACTGGCTTACACTTAGTAGAGACTTCAATTCACCCACAAGGGTTCGATAGGTTGATGCTAAGCTAACACAATCGAAAAATCACGACTGACTTTTCGGAATTCTCATTTGCAGTCGTTGGAATCCGCACAGTCACCTTGCTAAGCCACTCCCAAGATGCTGACGAGACCGACGCCTTGGTGGCCAAAGTGCTGGACACCACGAATCGCTTGCTGCTACGCGAAGCCGAACTGATCGCGGCCACCAGTAGGAATGTGAATACCGGGATCGTCTTCAATCCGCAAATCCCCACATTTCCCGGACTGCAGGAGGAGCGGGATGCATACGAGGCCGGGAAAGTGAGCATTGTGACCAAGAGCAAATCTATTCGCGTGCCACCCTCGCAAGAATCGAATGGGTTCTATGTGGTCATTTTGCACAAAGAGGCGAGTTTCATTGCGTTGATTGTTTCCGGTCCATTCACTATTATACCGTAGATGCCTACTGAGTACAAATCTTATTCGAGGTAATTCAAGGTTTTTACTGTACTAAAAAGCAACAAGCTTAACATCAACCATAGGATGGTAAAAATTGAAATGTTAGTGTATAAACAAGATGAGGAATTAGATTAAGCAGTATATAAGTGTTCGGGAAACGAATAGTTCAATAAAAATTCGTCTAATTTCGTTTTAAAGTCATGCAAGCTAGTGGAGTGAGCAACGGTTGAAGGTAAACTGTTCCAAATAAAACAGACACGGAACGAGTAAAAATACCTTCTACGGTTCAGGCGGGAATGGGGCACCACCTTCACATATTCATGGGTCCGATAATTTCTCGTATCCCTTCGCGTGAATAAATCCTGTAAGGGATGGTTTAGTGAATGAAATATTTTGTAAAGTAAGATAAGGTTTCCTCTGATTCGTCGATAAGGAAAGTCAAACAGATTCAGTTGCGCTATCCTTTCTTCGTAAGGCTTGTTTAGGATGCTGAGAACTAGTTTTGCTGAGCAGTGATAGATTCGCGCATAAGTTCAACATCCTTATTGAGCCACGGAGACCATGACTGCACGCCGTATTCCATGACTGGTCTCATATATGTATTCATGATCTTTGGGAATATCTGGGGCGAAAATTTCCCAAATACTCGTTTGAGGTGATTTAGGACACGTGTTGCTTTTTTAAAGACAATGCTAGTTCGAAGTGAGGTTTAAAACTGGAGCATATCCAGACACCCAAATCTTTTTCTTCACTGCAATTTTCAAGGACATGCGAACCTATATGGTATGTGAACTATGCTCGATTCCCCACATTCATTAGCCTGCATTTGTTGAAGTTAAGCAGCAGTTTTTTCTTCAACAACCAGCTGTGAAGCGTATCAAGATCTTTTTTAAGAGCAGACAGTCTTCTGGTCTACGGATGGAACGCCATATGTTGATGTTGTCCGCAAATAACGAAATGTTAAATAGGAAAATTTCCGGTACTTCATTGAAATAAACCAGGAAGAGGATCGAACCAAGGACTGATCCTTGGGAAACTCCGCTAATTGTTGCGATTGATTTTGATAATGCACTGTCAAAACGTACCTGGGTAGTGCGATTTGGTAGGTAGTCATTTAGCCAATGCAACAACTTTCCAGTAATACCAAGTTTCTGCACTAGTAGGTTATGGCCAACACGAGCAAATGCTTTTGAGATATCTAGGTAGCAGGCGTGTATTGCTTGCCCTTCATCTACCGATTGTGTCCAATCATCCAGCGTTATCCGTAAATTAGATAAACAGGAATAATTCCATCGGAATCCATGATATTTCCCCGAAAGCAACTGATTATTTTCGAAATGATTCATTAGATCGTCAACAAGGAGGGGCTTAAGTAATTTGGAAATCACAGGCAACTGAGTAACGGGTCGGTAATTAGAAACGTCTGAGCGATTTCCACCTTTATAAATAGAAGAAATTATTCCGCGTTTCCAATCTGTAGGAATCACTTCATTTACAAGTGTTTGTTTGAACAGGTATCTGAGTGGTTTGTATGGAGCCAAAATGGATTTAATCCGTTTGTATGGGTGGGAAACATCAGTATGACGGCTTACTCTCAACTTTTAATATCATGTATCATAACGAGCTTCTGTTACCTTTTCAATGAAAAACATAAAAGTCCCTAAACGCTCCACGAACGTGGCTCAATCAGGACCGCTACTCATCAATATTTCAAGACATATCGGAGAATAGGCTGTCGCTGTGATCTCGTATCACGTGGACTCCTCTCAGGGAGACAGTTTCCCCAACTATAGCTGGCCCCTATTGTGTGGACTACCTCAGCCGATAAAGCACTCTTCAACTAACAGCTCTCACACTGTCCGTTCGTGAACCCATTGTAGGGGTCGGGAAGGGTTACGCCAGGTCAATGGAAACCAAAATGGATTTTCTGTCCTAACGTGTTTGCACAGGATTCGAGGACACTCAATCCAACATTGACCACGTCCCCTTGTAATTCACACCCACTTGTCGATTGCGTCCGATTCAGGTCAATCTGTCCAGCGCTCATTACGTTCACTCACGTATCCCATAATAAAACGCTTATTCGTCAGGCATGTTTATTATGCACATGATAAAGAATAAAACACCATACAACAAGGAGCGCTTGTATGCCACTGTTGGATAAGGCTGGTACGACCAACCTGTTCAATCACACGTGTCCAAACACATGTTTAATGGGGTTAAACCCATAACCATGAAACAAAATATTCATTTGCATGCTTTTACGTCACAAAAAGCACCGCATGCGCTTTAAACAGTGGGTGTTTTGTGACGGAAAAGCATGCAAATGAATATTTTGTCTCATGGTTATGGGTTTAACCCCATTTAACATGTGTTTCGACACATGCTTTGAACAGGTTCGTCGTACGAGCCTTATCCAACAGTGGCATACAAGCGCTCCTTGTTTACCATTCCTCCACTGTTTCAAGCGCATGCGGAGCCGGATCTTACTGTCATACCTGATGAGTGCAAACAGCACGAAACCGGTCGTGGAGTGTTTTGTGACGGAAAAGCATGCAAATGAATATTTTGTTCCATACCACAATCTTTTATAAGCGAATCACGTTACCACAACTCTGTCCTCAAGATGTGTCTGTACCGGTTGTCAGTTTGATCTGATTTGTCAATCAATTTCTCGCCAACCGGTCCAATTCAACCCTTATCACGTTGGACTTCTTTTACCGCCTTTGATTAATTGCATATAATTTGATAATAGCTAACGTTGTCCATCTCATCATGTTTACAAAGATGATGTTGCTCGAACCGTTCTCATGATATCCTTACGAAACCCAAAATATTGCGATGGTCGTTTGGATGTTTCTTACTCTTTTATTGTGCCGAAGGGTGAGCTCGTAAATATCACTCATCGCCTCCAGGCTATCCCAGTCGATATCGATCCCGGGCATTAACTCAATCCTTGTTGGTTAATTGTTTCAATTGCGTTATTCCTTAATGTTTTTAACTCCTATAAACTTCACTTCGGTTGAGCATATTTGCGTAAAACATAACCTGGAAACCTTACAGCCACGCTCAGAAACCAAATCATTTGTAAGAAAACATTAATCCGTTACTCAAATTACCCACTAAAATTGGTTTATATATACATATATAGTCGCTACCGAATGGCCTTTACAATTATTTGCGTTCGTAATTGTCAACATTGTGTTTCATCTTTCAGCAATTTCTACTAAAACATCCGGAAGATCAGAAACAAGAAGCGGAACAAACAGGCAAAACGGCCAAGGAACCGCGTTCAAAAGGAAGAGCGAAAAAGCGTGAGTAAAATTATCAATTGTTCATTCACATTTCGTTGTTAAGACGGGTTTTTGAACCGTTTGAGCAAAACGATTTGCAGTTCAGATTGGTATAATAAAAACCGTTCAATCACGTGGGTACATGCTACGGTTTGAACTAACTAAAAGTGTTTCGCTTTTATTGTTGCATGAGCAAATCGAATGGGCGCTCCTGGTCTAACATGAGCGCGGATTAAAATTTCAGCTTTGCGTACTATTTCTCTGCAGTTATCATCACGCAGAACTTGTGGTTACTGTTTGTGTTCAATGAGAGCAACAAGCATGAAAACGACCAGATTTCACTTAGCTAAACTGCATGCATATTTACCGGAACCATGAGAGATAAGTACGCGAAAGGAAGTGATCATACGCAATCAGATATCGAGTCTCAAGTGGTCGGGTTTGCGGAATTGATAAACGTCCCGCTTGGCCTTAAAAACAAGGAATTAGCTAGCATTCTCGTTGGATTTCACTAATAAGTCTGGAGCAGTAATTAAAACGACAGTTTAATCAGCAGATATGCATGACTATGTGTACCCTGTCCTACTCCGGTTTGGAGCAGATAACATAGCAAATATCGCTCTCTTCTCGAGAGTGTGTAGGTATTCTCTTTTGTATGATGTTCAATACATTGAACTAATTTATCATATCACCGTACGAAAGATTTGCAACCGATTTCACAGCTCTGCAATAGATCATGTTTATCATAAGTATATTCTAGTCTAGTCAAGATATGCAGGCGGATACTGCGTACACCGTTACCGTGTGTCGAGAAATGTGCATTATGTGAGACGTCCGAACAACCTTCGTCGGATACCCAGAATATCGTATTCGCTTGTGAAAACCGCCTATTCAGAGCCCTTCTAGCTCCGGTGAAATATTATACCTAGGACGTTCTTTACCTAGATGGATTTGCCTCCAGGAGTCTCACTGTCATTATCCTTTATTCGTGCCTGTCTAAGCCCGGATAATATGACAGTATAACGGCCCACGTGCAGTCTGTGACTATGCGGCACTGTGTGATTTCATATATAACTGTAGACTAATTAAAAGCGATTGTCTAGCTGCAAGATCTTTCACACATGAGCAAGAGATCCTAAGTGATTAACATCTGCATTAACAGACGATCGGCAACGGAAAGAATTCATGTCCAGATCTTGATATCATCCCCCAACAGCATTGAAACCATGCTTACCTTCCATCAAACGGGCATGAATGTTATTACGTATCCAGGTCAGTTTGCTAAACGAACACGTTCATTGCGTGGGGCCTAGCATGACGTCGACTGTAACTTTCAACTGTCTGTCTCCCCTTCATTACTCAGTGGAATGTTTGGTGTGTGCTCACCTATCCACTGACTTTTCGATGCAAATGTGGCCACCGCTCGCAGCTGTCAATTTCCCAACAAGCCATCGAATTACAGCAGTCAGTCAAGTCGCGTTATGATTGGGCAACTTTGATGAGCTAGCATGACACACTGTATCTGGAACTACCGATCAGCTAAGATGGTGGTATCATCCATGATCGTGAGTCACGTTTAACCTAGAAGAGAATAAATTGCATTTACATCAATTGACCATACACAAGCGTTTATTTTTGTTCGAATAATGGGTGTTCTATTTATTTCCATACCTCCGATTCAGGATGAATACCTGGTCGCGCAATTCGTGTATTAGGATATCCGTGTTCAAAGTGTTTTCTTGTGAGTTTATCGGTTGTTAATGCTTACCTGTGTTTGTTGACCATCCCCGATCTTGACAGCTCGTTTTAAGCGTCTATTTGTGTACACTTATCAGACTAATGCAGCATGGAGTTAAAAAACGTTTGGATTCCCGGTTTTCTTATCACTCTCTCTCTCACGGCACTCAATCCACTGCCTTTATCAGATGGAAAGACCAAGATTAGTTTCAGTGAACGCGGAAGAGTCGTAGAGTGATAAGCAATGCTTCATACTTGAATCGATCTCAGCTAGGTTCCCGTTTATTCATTTTACAGAACGGTCTCATCACGTTAACAGCAAACAAGCGTCGGAGCCTTGACCCTGTTCCGTTACCATGGCTACTCATCTTATTTTCCGCTACTAATTTAATAAGATGTTTTATGCATTTCATGGGCTCCAGGAAATATATTTTATGGACTAACACTTACATTCGAACTAACGTCCTACTTATTGGCGTACTCCTCGCATAAAAATTAAGTGTTTTTGCATTTAGTTAAGTCATTGCCGTACATGATTTTTGCCTCCACTATTTTTGAAAAAATATAACTTGTTGCTTATCCGATAATTGAATAGGGGGCGTTGTAAAGCTTCACCGATAATTACTTTAACTAATGATCTCTCTAGAGTAATACATCATTTTCACCTGATCTAATTTCAACATCCGGAAATATCACGATTGCACAAAACGTTCGCCAACAGTTTACGAAATGCCCAATCTCAAAGACGGGGAAACATTTGATGGCGAATTATCACACCGTTAAATAGAATCAGAGGGTTATAACCGGCGAATGAGGTATCATCATCTTTATTCCGTACCGGCGAAAAATGACGGTTGTCATATCACAGTAAGGCGACGTTAATAAATTCCTGCACACAACTAGATGAGCAAACCAAACTCAGGTGAATGCTGAAAACACTGCATTCATCATACACCCCAAAATCCGCACAAAGGTCTCTGAACGAAAGCGATACATGTATCAATGTCACCTTTGCACGTAAGCTTGGCTTCCTATGAAGACTAATGGATACAAGCTACCTCAAAAGAATCGTGTGTTGATAAATGAGATTATAGTTAGTCGCCGACCCCAGTACCTATAGCGGAGGCCGCTATGTAACATGAGGATGAACAATCGTTACCGATCTAATCGGAATTGTGATTGGATAGGCTAGCCAAATAATCATTTGTGACTGTCAATGTTCCAATAGGAAAATTTCACATTTAAAACTCCAAACAAAGCATACAAGCTGAGAACTTCGTAGTTCTGGATGTTTTTTGTTAAATCAAGACCTGTGGTTATTGAAAACGCCAGCATCCACAGCTTAAAAATAAACAAACAACACCCGATTGTTGCGAAATCGAGACCAGAAGTCAATATGCACACAAACACTTCTCCGTTAAAACACTAGCCATATGCTATGCATGGTACATGCGCACATCTTAGCGCAAAGTTCGCCAGAGTTTTTCACATATGGTATGAAAGCACAAGCCTGATCTAGGCAAAGTGCCCCACACTCAGAGACGGTACGTGGGCTAAGATACTGTCGGGTTACCCAGGCATAAACAGATATAAGAAAATGGTAGTGAGACTGTAGCGTGATACAGCATGCAGCTTACGACCAGTGGCCAATCAATTTAGCACTGTTGGTCGCACAGCACAGAAGTACTGCGCGATTGCACATAAACCATCAACACATAGCTAACTCCATGCAGCCTTAATTGCAACCGGTAAAAAACCTCAATATGACAGCCACTCATCGCGTGCGGCATTTTTAAGTGTACGTTAATTCGCTTCATCTCATTTTTGGGTACATCTGTGCATGATCATCCTACACACGTCACCCGTACTAGCCCGCTTCGACATCACGTGTAGGTGCCTTCTCAAGCGCGAACCAGTTAGCTTTGACCTCGGTGGGCTCCATTCAAAACATATTTCACGTGACACGCTGAATTTGTTACGCAATTGAGCCACGTGATCGGGTTGTGCTCGATACACCACCACGTCCTGTAAGCCAATTAGGTGTACGGCGGAAAATCCGATGAATATTTGACCGAAATGTTTTGGGTATTTTTACAGTGTATCGAAGTGAACAACCTAAAAATTAGCTGTCACGACCACTAGGCTACCAATACACTTCCAAGGGATCTGAATGAATTTTTGTCCCTTGTAACACAGCACGTAACTGCGGTGTAGTTGACTGTCAACTTTCACATCGCTGATGGAATCACACGAGCCACAGACGCACAACCGCAGTGCAATTAGCGAGATCAATCAATACTTATAGGAGAGCTCAAAATAATTTTAGAGCTGGTGTAGTAACCGACTCTAACACAACGACTAATTGATTGATGTAAGCATCATACGACCAAGTGACAGCAACCAGATGTAGGTAGGTTTCGTTTCGAGGACAAGTTTCGTATGCGCCGAGTCTGTATATGATCAGACCAATGTGGCGTTCGCTTTTCTCAGTAAACGGAAAGTGCTGAATCTTACGAGAAAGGCGGTTTCAGTTACTTGGTCAGTATTTGAGGTATTCATGATTACTGTAAGGAACAAATGGTTGAGCGCTTCTAAGGATCGAATGTACTGTGACAGGACCCAGTCTAGCAATGTACGAGCATTATCAGTACCAGCAACGGTTCGACTATCAATTAAAGATAGGGAAGCAAGCTGGCATCATGACCTTTCAAAGCGGAGACGTAGTCAATTGGAGAATTCTGTAACCACAACGTTTGAATAGATGGCGGTGAATCGGATGAAAATCCATTATCTTCCTAGCGTTTATACCAGAAACGGCTTTTACAACGAAAATAAAATTTTAAACGCAAGCAGCGTTCCCCGATGATACCGTGCACGATATTGCCACCCTGAGATCGCAGATCCAGATATCCGTCGACATTCGCTCTTCATGGCAGGCCTGTTTCATGATCCAAATAACAAAACTAAACGGGACTGGCTACAACGGACAACTTTGCTGTACATTTGTGTGCAAATTTGATTCACGGGATTCTTCACTGTATACTCGAGCCCGATGTCAGGTAGAGTTGATTAGGCTAACCAATTTTGAGTGGATCAATTCGAAAAGAGGAACAGCAGTACACCCGTGAGCTGTAGTCACAACCCATTTTAAACACACAAGTGACATGGGTTGCGGATTGCTACGGTCGCCTTAGAAATGCGTGCTGAAAACTCATCTAACGATGCAGAATTACTGATACAAACACCCAGATATATGAAGCGATCTACAATGTTAAGCTCCTGATAGTCAAGTTTGATTAATCGATGCCCTGAAGCAGAACATTACACACGGACGGTGCAAAACGCACCCCGAACGTTGACACAATAGTACGTAGCTGGTTCATTAGAGCCTTTGCATGTGTACGAGTCGAAAAGCAGGACTATATCACCTAGCAGACAGTGAAATTTGATTCAAGGTAATTCAAGGTTTTTAATGGTCTAAAAAGCAACAAGCTTAACAACAACCATAGGATGGTAAAAGTTGAAATTTAAGTGTATAAAGAATATAAGAACATAGATTAAACAGTATATAAGTGTTCTGGAAACGAATAATGCAATAAAAATTCGTCTAATTTCGTTTTAAAGACATGCAAGCTAGTGGCGTGAGCAACGGTTGAAGGTAAACTGTTCCAAGTAAAACAGACACGGACAGAGTAAAAATACCTTCTACAGTTCAGGCGGGAATGGGGTACGACCAGCACATATTCATGGGTCCGATAATTCCTCGTATCCCTTCGCGTGAATAAATCCTGTAAGGGATGGTTCGGGGTATGGAATGTTTTGTAAAGTAAGATAAGGTCTCCTCTGATTCGTCGATAGGGAAAATCGAACAGATTCAGTTGAGCTATCCTTTCTTTATATGGTTTGTTTCGGATGCTGAGAACTAGTTTCGTTGAGCGGTGATAGATTCGCTGCATAAGTTCCACATCCCTCTTGAGCCACGGAGACCATGACTGCACACCGTATTCCATGACTGGTCTCAAGTATGTATTCATGATCCTTGGGAATATCTTGGGCGAAAATTTCCCAAATACACGTTTGAGTAGATTTAGAACGCGTGTTGCTTTTTTAAAGGCACTGTTAGTTTGAAGTGATGTTTTTAAACTGGAGCATATCCAGACACCCAAATCTTTTTCTTCACTGCAATTTTCAAGGACATGCGAACCTATGTGATATGTGAACTCTACTCGATTCCCCACATTCATGATCCTGCATTTGTTGAAGTTAAACGGCAGTTTGTTCTCAACGACCAGCTGTGAAGCGTATCAAGATCCTTTTGTAATAGCAGACAGTCTTCTGGACTACGAATGCTGCGCCAAATCTTTATGTCGTCCGCAAATAACGAAATGTTACATCGAACAATTTCCGGTATTTCATTGACATAAACCAGAAAGAGGATCGGACCAAGGACTGAGCCTTGGGGAACTCCGCTAGTTGCTGCAATTGGTTTGGATAATGCACCATCAACACGTACCTGGTTAGTGCGATTTGTTAGGTAGTCATTTAGCCAATTCAGCAACTTTCCAGTGATACCAAGCCTTTCAAGCTTCTGCAGTAGTAGGGAATGGTCAACACGATCGAATGCTTTTGAAATATCCAAGTAGCACGCGTGTATTGCTTGTCCTTTATCTACCGATTTTGTCCAATCATCTAGCGTTACCAGTAAATTAGACAAACAGGAATAATTTCGTCTGAATCCATGCTGGTTCCTCGAAAGCAACTGATTATTCTCGAAGTGTTTCATTAGATCGTCAACAATGAGTCGCTCAAGTAATTTTGAAATCACTGGTAACAGAGTAACGGGTCGGTAATTGGAAACATCGGAGCGATTTCCACCTTTGTAAATTGGAGAAATTATTCCTCGTTTCCAATCTGTAGGAATCACTCCGCTTGCCAGTGTTTGCTCGAACAAATAAGTGAGTGGTTTGTATAGCAAACTCGCAAATTGCTTCAATATTTTCGGGTTATTCCGTCGGCCCCAGGAGACTTTCCGGTTTTAAGATTAAATAAACCTTGGAGGACGCGTTTCTCAGTGACACTTATTTCACTTAGGGCAACCGTGTTTGAAAGTGTTGGATTTGGGCTGTTTATTGCATGTTCTATCGGGTTGAATACCGATGAATAAAACGTGGCTAAAGCATCAGCAGTTTCTGCTGCAGTTGTTGTTGGTCCAGCTGATGTGTTCACGGACGCTACTCCAGGTTTCACCTTAGCTTGATCGTTAACCATACGATATAGTATTTTGGGGTTTCGCTCCATCATGCTTGATATCACTTCTTGGAAGCACAACTTGTCTTGGATGACAAATTTGTTTACTTTGTTCCGCAGTAAACGGAATGTTTCCCAGGTCTCGGATGATGGGTTTTGCCGATGGTGTCGCCAAGCAATGTTTCGTACCGTTAACCACTTACGAGTTCGGCTTCTTAATTTAAATTCAAAGTTTTTTCTTGAGTTCCTGAGGACAAATTCGGAGCTCACTTCGATTGAACTTTTGAGATTAGATATTAGCCATATCCAAAAGTCATGTACGTTGCTGGTTTCCGGTTGGCAGTTAAACGTGTTTTTCAGAGCATCACTCAACGCCATAGTGTTGATCCGCCTAACTCTTTTACGGGCATCATTTGTTCTTACAGCTTCAAACAGATAGTCAAACTGGATGACGACGTGATCACTTAGTCCCAGTGGACTTTCGTAAGCAACGTTATCAATGTCATGTTCATTGCTTGTCAGAACGAGATCTAAGAGTGAGGGTAAATCGTTTCCGCGGTATCGGGTATTACATGTAATGTGGTTATAAAGAGGAATATCGTCAAACAACTCACTGAATGCGCGCTCGAGGGAGTGTTCTGGGTAAATGGTGCTGCTCTGCAGATTCGGTAAATTGAAGTCACCCATAATCAAAAATCCACAAGTGTATCTGGAAGTAACCATGCGAATTTTATCCAGTAGGGCCAGATTGTAAGTTTCCTGTGCAGACGGTGGGCGATATACTACTCCCAAAACACAGTCTTCGCCGTTAGCTAGTCGGATTGAGCACCAGAGTGTATCCAGTAACACGATGTCTGGATCCGTAATCTCACGGCACAGAAGGTTTTGGCTATAATACAAAGCTACTCCTCCTCCTCTGGTTTCACGGTCATGACGAATAAGTGACATTCCTGGTAATTCAAGTTCACTATTTGTTTGCTGAGTCTGCAGCCACGTTTCCGTTACGGCGATGATGTCTGGTGAACATCTCAAAAAACTGCACGCAGTTCACCGATTTTGTTTCCGAGACATTGTGCGTTGGTGTAGATGCATTTCATAGTTGTTTTTCTCAACAAGGATGGGGTGTGGGGAAGAAGGCTAGTGGAGTGCAGAATATATGTTAGGCCGACTCCTCCAGAGTCGGCAACTGAAGGTTTTTTGCTTGCAGGGATGCTTGATCGTTTTGGGGTTGTACTGTTGGAACACAGTGATCTATCGTATCGGCTGAAATTGTTTCTGACACGTCAACAACTGATTGACTTGGTAGTGTTTCTATTGAACTTAGTGGTGCATCTATCTTTCCAATATGGTGTTTCGATGCACCTAGTCTAATTTCTCGCGGGATTATTCTGCGGCCATTTTCCCAACGAGTTTTGACCGTGTTCAACATATCATTACGCAAGAACGTTATTTTAAGGGGCTTAGGACCGATGCCCTTATAATTCGTAGATTTGGGGATGCGGAACGTGTCCGTCACAGCTACATCATGCAAACCAAGTATATCACTGAGGAATCTCCATTGTAACTGATCGTGTTTGCGCTGCACCGCTTTATCAGTTGCTTCATCAGCTTCTGGAACTCCCAAAAGGATTATACTTCGATCATCCCTCTGTTTCGTTTGGTTTTGTTGCTGGTCCTTTCGGGCCCTTTCCCACCAGGGCACATCAGCAAAGATCCTTGCAGTGGTCTCTGAACGCTCCTTACGCAGGAGAAAAGCGGATAGTAAGATGTTTTCAAGATCCCTTTCAGAGTGAACCGTGATTCTAAGCAATCTTGGCTGGTCCAGATTTGAAGAAGTAGGTTTACGACTTAGTCGTATCAATGATAGTGGTTCAACTGGCTCCAAGTCCATGTTGTTGCACAACCTTTTCCATTCTTCTTTATCGTGCTTTAGCCTGTCCCCTAGTAAGGTGGCACTCGTTTCCTTTACGTTGGTGCAAATCACGCTTAGTCCATGGACTGAATGTACACTGTGTGTTTGGCGCTTTCGCTGGTTGCTGGACGTTTCAACTACCTTAGATCGAATACCTATAGTGTCCACTTTGGGAGTGTTTTGCACCATGACTTTTGGTTTTGAACCTGAGGGTTTTCGCTGATCCTTCGGGTGAGCAGGTGGCTTTGGCTTCGTATCTTTTTGCGGACCAGGGATGTTTTGGGCAGACAGGCCTTTAACAGTCGCATTTGTAAAGGTGGCCTTTTGATGAAAAGGACGCTCCTCAAGACACTCCGGCACATTTGCAACAGCTGAACATTCGTGTTGAAAGATCGAAGATTTAGCGTTTATCTGACTGGTATTACCGTCAGTGGTTTCCGATTTATGGAAAAACATACTGGCAAACTGAGAATTTTGAGTCTCTATCGATGTCTTCAACGTTTGTATGATAAGCTCTAAGCTCAGCATCCGATCATCCAGGTTGCTTTGCGCAACACTTGTTCGAGCAGTTAAATCTGCGTTTGGTTTAGCTCGACAACTTTTGCACACGTAGCATACACCAGGCATGTTTTCATCCATCAGGATCGATAGCGCATCCGGGGTCAATGATTTGTCACATTTTGCGTGACATTTGTGGGAACAGTTTTGACACGTGACAGATTTGACCTTACCACTGACGACTTTCATGCAGACGACGCACGTTTCGCGAACATCAGATTGTTTCATGTTAACGGGGTCAACCAAAAGTACAAATCAGAGCACAAAAATCGATACGGCTGCGGTTGGTTTGTGTGGTATTGGGCGGAGTTGACGGAAAATGACGGGTTGTCGGAAAATTTCGTCACTCGATTTAGCTGCTAATTTGCCAGATTCCCTTTGAGATTTTTGGCGTGAATTTGATATCACGTTGTGCATTTCTCCGAGTAGTTCCCGACAGTGGTAAACACCGATGGGGTAATCGAACAGCAGAAACACAAAAGCGATTCAAATAAACGAACAAACTGTAGAAAATCCACGGTTGACGTACACAAAGAACGACACGTCGCAGATGGATGATTCTTGTATGAATAGATCCGAATTAGCAAGCTTTCACGTAGATATCCAAAAATCAAACCGATCGGATGAAAACCAAGAAAGTTATATCCAAAAATATCGGAGGTCAAAATTAATCCAACCGCACGTCACGTCTGATCACGTAGGGCCGTCTGATAGTATGATACTTGATAGCAACTGTGGTCTACATTATCGAAGGCATTACGAAAATCATAAAACACTGTCGTTTATTGATATACCGCACAATTTGTTCCGAAATCCTACATAAAATAAACTTTTTGTTCCCAAAACCTAATTTGGGAGCAAGGTCGACTTTGTTTGACCATTGAGCATATGTCGCTCAGCGGAAAAGCACTTCAAAACCAACTTCACATACAGCTTAGTGACTGCATTTATCAGGTCGCCCTTGGTGTTGAGATTTATATCTACCCTTAGGTGCCAGCAGGATAATGTAATATTCCAATCTAACCAAAAATGCAAATAAAAAACGAGTGATGTAATTTAGTCGGTAAAACGCTCGTGCGGATGTGCAATTGTGCAGCATTTCTGTGCTGTGCGGCTAACATCGTGCTAAATTGATTGGACAGAAGTAGTGAGCTGCATGCTGAAGTCTCACTACCATTTCTATTTCCCCTTCATATCTGTATAGGCCTGGGCAACCAAACAGTATGTTAGCACACGTGCAGTCTCTGACTTTGTGACACTTTGCCTGGATCAGGCTTGTGCTTTCATACATACATGCAAATCGATCGCAAAACACTCGAAATTTCATCTTCTGATTGGGGCAGTACGATCGACTAGTTAGCTGCAGGTTGGCACTGATCTATGTGGTAGCACTTATTCGCTAGCTGAGTAACTGATCTGAGTATTGAATCCACCTAGCTATCATGCCATGACCAAATATCATCGGCCCTGTGAGTCTTTGTTTCGAAGGTAATCTGCAGCTTCCAGTTGCAATACGAATCTGGCAAGATATTGTCCACGATATTCGTTGTAGTCTCCATTACAGCTGAAGTTTCCGTCCAAAATATATAACGGTCCTTGAGAAGGGGTTGTGTACCATCACATGCTTTGGAGGACAGTTGATTGGTATGTTGAGAGAACTCATGTTGCTATTTGCAAGCGACGTGTCTAACCGTTGTAATGACAGCCTGAGTAACGATCGTTAGATTAACCACTGTTACTCAACTGGGAAATCCCACCCGTTCGAGTGCACAGAAATCGCATTTACGAGTTTACGATACCCCAAGTATCCCAAGGCTAAGAAGTAAACAAGCTTCTAGAGTGGAGATCGAGAGCAATAGTACACAGATGGTTACTGTCTTGATACCCGTAACTACCGACCGGTAATTCCATTTCCGGTAACCTAAACGTGTCCCCATTCCAATCCAATAATCGAGATTCGCGATGCTTAACATGTGTAATCAGCTCTTGGAAACCTAGGAACAGCGTTGGCCGATAACAAGGGCGTCCGCAGCAATTATTCAAACTTCTCGCGGGCAGTAAATAAGGTGAACATTGACATATTTTTGAGTACGTGGGGCGTACATGTCGATAAACTCGACACGGGGTTCAGCTACTGCCAAATTTTCTAGGCGAAACTACAATCTCATGCGAGCAAGTTTGCAAAAAGCATAAGATCAGTGGCAATCGATGATATTTTGTAATTGTTTACCATGTGCCTTTTGTATTAAACACTAATGAAAGGTTGAAATTTCGAAGCTTTTCAAATAAAGCTTTTGACTTCGCGACGTAAAAATTGCTTGAATTTCCCGACAAACCGGGCCACATGATCGACTGGCTGATTACCTGGACGAGTAGCTAACGATTGATTGATTAATTAAGTTCAAAATTATTTTCTTGATTTTGTTCCTTGTGAATCACTTTGATAAAGGTGGCAACTACGGAAAACCCTACACAGTAAATCTTAGACAATTTCTAACACCCATTTAAATGAATGCATTTATAACATCCTTATCAAATGTTATTTCGCAAATTTCAGGTTGTTTCCTCATCGGAAAACCGTACCAGTTTGTCGTTAAACAAAAAATTAAAAAAGGAAAATATCCATAAAGTTTTCTATGTATATTTTTATTGCTTGTACCTGAAACTGTTGAGCGTCAATCCAAAATGAAACATCCAAACCTCTCCTAGTGTTGACCGCTTAGCCGAAGGAGCAGCTCACTGAACATCATCAAACTACCTTAATACGGTGAATTACTTGCTCGATGCTGGCAAAAAGCGACCAGACACAGGACATGACTGTTATAAAAAATGATCACGCCCCCCCCCGAATATCATGGACTGAAATAAGTACCCAGAAATCGCCATCTTCAAAGTGGCTGGTAAACCTTTTGATGAGTCTATGTCAATATGTGAGTAAACTCGGGATTTCTAACAAAACGAAGATTTAAAGAAGGCTTTCGGTTGTTGCCAAAAATCATCATCATCATCAAAGACATCATTAGACCGGTAACAAGTACCAAATGCTTAACTGCCATACAACCATGACAGTGAAATATTCTGAAAGATATGGGGAAGGGTGGGACCTCAAAAGCTACTGAAACTATAAAAGATTAGGCACAGACACATTGGGATGAGGTGCCTATACCTCGAGTCAAACGTGCATTCAAGCAAGTGTTGTGAACGAGTAAAGCGACATGACAGCTTCCTTGCGGCTTTCACTGTCACGCATCATCCTCGCCACTTCGCTTGACAACAGACAAGATTGAAGAAACATTCCGGGATTCTGCAACAAGGCGGCTACTAAACTCGATTTTGATCCTTGTCACTAAGGGTAAGAAGCCACTGCGAATTCTGATCTCTTGGACCTCAACCTGGGAGACGGGTCGCACCAGCTACAGCTAGTTTAACAGTCAAAGTCTTCATCTACTCGAGCCAAGTCAGAGTCTGGCCACCCTTACAACCACACCATTCCGAGTTAGAAGTGGCAAACAGAACCGTGTGAGGAAAACGATGATTTCCCATTCGCAATACGTGTCCTAACCAGCGAAGTTTGTGTACCTTATCTTGTTTTTCAATGTCTACGTCGCTACTAAAGATTCTATTACGGATAGTTGCGTTACGTATTCGATGGTGCCAAGTAACTCCAGCGATGGTGCGGAGACAGCGATTGTCGAAGACTTGTAGACGTCTTATTTCTTCCTTTCTCAGTGTACAGGATTCACATCTGTTAGGCACGAGTAAACTGACAGTCAAGTATCATCATCATAATGGAAAGCATTGTACCAGTAGAAACTACCGAAGGCTCGACTGTCACAGCTATTACACGAAATTTAAACCGATAGGCACGGGAGTGGAGTAAGCACAGACAAATTAGATTGAGGTGCCTACACCACAAACAGAACACGCATTCGACCAAAGTTTGTGAACAAGTAGAGAAACATTAGCACGACAGCGTCTTCGCGGTTTTCAGTGTCATGCACCCTAACGAGCTTTCCTTGCCACTCAACTTGACAACATACAAGATTATTCAAGCATCCGAAGAACATCCTTTCAGCAAGTCCTTAACTGAATGCGATTTTGAACAGTATTTGGCTGTTTCCGATTGGTGATATATATATATATATATATATATATAAAGAGAGAGAGAATTAGAAAGACCATATCTAGCCTATCCTTATCACTTTCTCAATTCGGTGGTTGATTCGTGCCGAAAGACTGCGCGTTGTAATGCTCAACAGCATAGTTTTGTGTCACGCTGAAAACTGAATTTTAGTATTATTTGATATCGTCTTACATTTCCAAATACTTAGGACAACTTTCAGACATGGGTTCTCAAGTTTCAGTCAAGTATGGTTCGGAGTGACATACTTGGTCTGGTCATGCACGGATGTGCAATCGTGCAGCATTTCTGTGCTGTACGACTAACATCGTGTTAAACTGGTTGGCCAACGGTAGTGAGCTGCATGCTGAAACAGGCTGGAGTCTCACTACCATTTCTATCCCCCCTCATATCTGTCTAGGCCTGGGCAACCTGACAGTATCTTAGCACACGTGCAGTCTCTGACTGTGCGGCACTGCCTGGATTATGCTTGTGCTTTCATACCATACCATACCGGGTCTGGCGTTTAATACTGACGTTGCATATCACATGATATTACTGGGTAATGTTAGAAAGTGGTTTACGATAGAAAAATCACGTGCCTTTGCAAGTATTTCACAAAAATCAATCAGTTACATGAGGCAGAATATCGGGGGTTGATGAAAAAGTTCTTTTAATAAGCATGTGAAGACAACAATAAAAAGTCGGGAGCTAGAATTTTTGTCCATCAGACGGTGGGTCGCTTTGTTTCTCACCCGGACTGAGTTCGAAATCTGGCCGGGTTGGAAATGGGTTTTTGTTCTTGTTTGTCAACGGTTGATTGCGTGTAGTCCCACTATCGTGCAACAGGCCTTGGTTTATTAATTCAGTACGTTCCGCTTCGTATTTCTCCTGAAATTGGGAAAAAACGATGCATGAGCCCGTTTCGTATTAACTACCAGCTGAAATTTGAAGCGAGAAAAAATACACACACTTCAGGCAGAGTGATTTCACATACCTCTAACTTCTCAGCAGCAAGTACACGACGCTTGGCGCTGGAAGCATTGGCAGAAATCTCTTCGGGACTGGGCGGATCAACACGTCGGTGTCGTAGCCAAGAAGCCCATTCAGGAGATATATCCGGGAGTTCTAGCGTAGAAACGAGAGTGAAATTATTGCTTCGCTGCTCACATCGCCCGCATTTACAAAGCACTGTCAGCTTCGGACTGTTTACCCTCATCGGAAGCAGACAACAAGATTAGATCCAATCAGATTAACTGGTGTTGAAAACGCACGAATTCTAGTTGCGAACGCATGATACATTATTACTTCACACGGAATAATGTTAATAATTGTCCTGATAGAGGTTAAATTACATTATAGTCAACTGAAATAAATGGGCACCGGTAGAACTACCTTGGACTTTTAGTCATAGTCATCATTTCAGTGGAGATTATCTCCAACAAAGAGAAATCCTATGAGATCAAAAGATTCGAGCGACAATTTTTAATCAGAACAAATGAAAACACCAAAAATCGCTTAAACACCAATTCCCATCAGATCTAATCAGTGTTAGCTTACATTGTATCCGATGGGAAGACCTGACACGGAGATCTGTTCGGTTGGGCGACCACAACAGATGTTGCTGGTTCCTTCCGAACTGGTCGGGCAAACAAAGCTACTCAAATGTGCCAGTCTGGAGAACAGTTCATAAACGCTTAATTACGATCGGTCAAACGGTGGACGGTAGCCCAGGGCGTAAGGCGTGGGACTACAATGGTGATGGTCGGGGGTTCGAAACCCACTCGAAGCGGAGGATATGCACTGCTGATGAGCTCAAATAAGAGCGAAACTCGAGTCCAGTACTTCCATTATGGACCGTCGTGATCAACTTTGTGAATATTTCAATGGGCTTGGTACGGATGAGTAGTCACAAACATAAACACATGGCTTTCCTGGGCATTTCGATTCTGACACAGGAGTTTCGTGAGACAGGAGATGTGATTACAATAATTTATAATGCTTTTTAGCATTCTATCCGGTTGAAGCACCGGAACAATTTTATCTAGACAAAATTAGTGTAGGTTGATCAAAGACGAAAATACGCATGATTCAAGAATTAATGGTATAAAAAGCTTTTAGATGTATAACACCATAGGATATTTGTATAAGTGCAATAAACGAAGTTTTGGATTCTACTTACCGCTCCTGATACCCACAGCTCCTCGATCAGTCTCAAACATTTTTAATACAGCTCAACTCGTTTTATATTTACGCACTGTGAAAAGGGTCGCATGTACCAAATAATGATTAACCATTAAATAATCTAAAAAAGACGGCGGCCTAAAAAACTTTCGACAACGTTTTAGCACTTCATGTAAAACCATCAGCAGCTAGTGTGGCCCGAAGGAGTGTCCACGTAAAAATGATAAGCAACATTTTACTACTCCCTTTGATTCATTGATTAGAGCACGAAAAAGTTCTTTCGAAGGTGATGACTTATCCACTCACCACCACTGAGCCTTAGCCATGGATCCTCTAGCGACTTTTGACCGGGGAGAAGAACAAATCGTTTGGACTTTTGTGATACATGGGCATGAACACTAACGACATTGGGAGCCTCCTCGAAAAATCGATTTCCATGTTGATCGGTACCCACATGTTTCGGGCGCTTTCGATGCCAGAACACACGCAAGCTCTGCCAGAGGGAGCGAATAACCGAGCGTGTGGCTGCCGTGTTGTGAAAAGCAACCCCATCATTTTGATTCGAGACAAAATGACTGTGAAAAGGTGTGGATCAATTACAAATAACAATAGCTGGAATTCAAAGTTTGGATTACAGTAGAAAGAGCTCGGTTCCGTAGCTAATTTAAGTAATAAACGCAATTCAAATGGCAACGTTAAGCTTAGTGAAAATCATCGGAGCGCATAGACCCGGCTGTCAATGGTGAGTCACAAGCCCCGACTTCACGGTCCAGCTACGTGATAAACGGCTGTAGACATCGGCAAAAGACAAACCCCAAAAGCAAGACAGCTATCCCAACAGATTTGATCGTCTCAAGTAGGTTGATGACAAAAAACCATATACAACCTTTAAAGCGCCACGAACACCTGTCAAACTCAGAATGGACATTTCACATCGGTCTAGCATTGAGGAAGACCTTACAGCATCGAACAAAATAATACAATTCGTTATTAATTGGCGAAAACGTATTATCCATGTGCCAAGGTACAGCTACCCAGCAAACCTAGCGGGGCAAATGGATATGTTTCAAGCAATAGGTGAAGTGTAAACAAGCTTTGAAACGAACAACAGAAAACAGCGTACCAATTGAAGAAAACTGAACGCTTCACATCTCTAGTTCTCCCGGGTGTATAAAAACGACGACAGGTGGAGAATAATAAAGGGTCGACGTGAAATCTAGTCAGTCGCAGCTGAAAATGAAAGGCCATTCTTTATATAAAATAACTGAATGGTATTGAAAAATCCTGGTGGTAGAGTATATCAGTAAAAACGTAAATCGACTTATAAAACAGCGCAGTCAATTACCCGTTTTCGAGAAATAGGTATAACGCGCAAGCGCGATGTCAACTTGATCATCTAGCATAAATTAATCGCATCCTACAAAACAATCATATTATAATCGTAGGGGTCCAAACGGTCGGTACTCATATCCAGTTTCCGTGGCACAAGGCGAATATAGATGATGCGTTTCACTCTCTATGAACAAGTTGGTAGGCTGTCGTAGTTATTTTCCATTTATTGCCGATAGCATCTGGATATGATGGGAATGTGGGCTGAGTACACTTACCGAGATGTGCAATCGCAGCCAAATTCGAACCTGAATCATCAGCTTGAAAGTCGAAAACCCAATCTGGTACAGCAACGCGGCCTCTAGCGCACAATAGTAGAGACAAATATCCTTCTAAGGTCAACGAAAAAGAAATCATGACCCACGTAGTACAGCAGTTTGAGAAAAAATAAGTTAATGTGGCTTGAGTACATAATTTAGTACCGGACACGGTCTACATGTAGCCGCAGCATACCAAAGGGTTTGATCAGTAGCGCCTCGGCAGTTCCAAACCTACCCTCCGGTAATGAGCTGCATGCGAGTACACGCTGAAGTCTCACTGCCATGGCTATTTTCCTTATCTGTCTAGGCTTGGGCAACCTGACAGTATCTTAGCCCACGTACTGTCCTTGACTGTGCGGCACTTTGCCTAGATCAGGCTTGTGATTTCATACATCATATCCTCCCTTTTCACTTGGTGGCATATTTGGCCCTGTTAGAACGTATTTTATAACTTCAATGTTCAGATATCCGCTGTGCCAGTTTCCACATAGAATAACGAATGCATGGAGCATAAAAACAAAAGAACGGTTGAAGCACATTGAGAGCCTTTGCAAGCGAACGCTCCCTTAACTCTGTTCTAAACCATCATTAAGCCACAGATCTTAAGTTGAATGCATAAAGATTACGTCGTGGCGGTGGTTTATCGGGGTATTGATCGCATGAGTTAATACCGGGATATTTCTAACATTTGAAGCCCATCGCCGCCGAACGATTTGCTATGCAAGTCTACTGCCGACGGTGCTTAGCTGGATCGGTCTTAATCGTGGACAGCAGCACAGCAATAGCCAAATAGATGGTATGCGAAGACCAGGTAAACGGCGTTTCAGTCGATAGACAATTCATAACTCTGAAACGAGTGTCTGGCCGGTTCATCTTCAACTTTAAATACAACAGAAAATCCCCAGATCAATATCACTTCAACTGTCCAGTGCATCGTTACATGGTAGTCAACCGGACTGGTAACCAGTCAAAGTAACCCCATTGTCAGCTCAATTAAGTCCACCCAAAATTTGCAAGGGTATCTACTGATTTACGGACTCAAAATTGTCGAGAATAAAAACGCTTTACTCCATAGGCTACCGTTCAATAAATTTCCAAAGGAAATCAATAGGATAGAAATCGCTTCACATTCGGAAGATTGCCGAAAAAGCCGGAAGAAGGTACACAGCCGGCGACGTTGTTAAAGACCGTATCATATTTAATTGCGCAAACGACGAATTTCTCAGGTGTAGTGACAACTCGATGAGGATCACATTGTTCTGCCGGTTACGTGGAAAGGGACGCTGTTCGATAAAAAAATATGTGGAATAACCCTAGGCACGCCAACCTCGACACATCATTCACTTATCAACCGTCGTGTCGAAAATAGAGCGAATGGTATAAAGACGCGTAAAAAATCGCACGGCAGAGGGTACGATCGACGTCTAAAAGAGCTTAAAAGTGGGTTGTAATGTGTTGCTCACATCCCCGTACAACATTAATGTCGTCATCCATAAGCGCCTTTAGTGCTTGACCAGGAATCACTACGTTATTGTGTTTGATCAACGTGGTTCGTTTTACGAACCCAATGTACAGTGGCATTAAAATAAAACTTGGGATTGCTGTATTAGTTTTCTAAAGATGCGCAGGTATCACCTTGCTAAACCGATTTGCCGAAACACAATGAAGTCCCATTGCCATATCATTTTGCTTCTCTAGAGCAAAGCAACTTTATCATTATCATCAAGCACAAGTCTGGAGCCAAAGTGCCAAGCAATATGAAGCAGACAAGCAAGCGCGTTATATAGGGAAGCAAATGCGCAAAAAGCAGCTTGTTTTTGTAGTTTCAGTGAATCTGATTAAAAAATTATGACATTGCTGCCACTGACTTCGGTTTGGAGCCATATCTCATAAGGTTTCTAGCCAACTAATAGGTTGAGCTTTTGGACCCCACCCAGGCAAACGAATACGCCCAACTGAGCCTAGCACTACGGTGAGTTTGTTCATCCCAACGCGCCACATCATGGACTGGCCACCAGATCGATTATCCCAGCTTCAACCGCGAATAAGGCGCGGTACGGTAAACGGTGAGGAGGCATTATTAAAACATGTTCCAACCATCGCAAACGAATAAGCATCAGCATTCATCTTAGACCATGGCCACCTGGTACTAGGACCCGCTGGCAGACATCTATATTTGTAACTCGATGCTGCCACCGAATACGACCAATCCTACGCGGGCAACGGGTATCAAAAACAGAAAGCCGACGGACATCTTCCGTTCGGATAGACCAGGTTTCGCAGCCATAGAGTAGTGTAGCACGCACCACTGCGTTGTACACTCGGCCTTTAGTATGTTGTGAAACATCGCGTCGACGCCACAAGTGGTGAAGGTTAACAAACGCTGCACCCGCTTTGCGAACACGATGTGAGATCTCGTCCTCGACAACCGCCAGCAGAGATACAACTGCCAAGCAGCTTGGCATAATCCTAGTCCACGCGAAGTCTGACTGTGCGGCGTGGCTTAGAAATTTATACTTGCATAAATACATGCAGGCCGATTCTAGCGGTGATTCAACAGTACCACGTGAAAAATATGCCCACAATTTAAATCCGGATAAAGTGATTGTTTATCGCAGTTTGCTAAAATACATTGATATCCATTTACGACTTAAGACCATCTTCGATTATTAATAATACAAAAAATACAGTAAAATGACACCGTTTGTGAAAGTCCGACAAAACACAACCGAAACCCCACACAAGCGTATCGAAAAAAAGGTTTGTATCGGTGAAAGCTTTATTAAGTGACGATTGTAGAGCGGTTGCCATCGAAATGCAAGAGACTGTTGGCTAAATTAATATACAAACCAACGACGAAACGTGTCAGTATGATCTGTCTCACGAGACCGCACATGTGAAAATTCGGTAATCAACTGGGGTGGAAATAAAAAATAGTTTAACCGAAATCGAACGATTATAAACACTTGTTGGCCATTTCTTGGTGCATGTTTGAAAGCTGAAGTCGAAGATCTGCAGCGGTTGAATCAGCATCAACAATCTGTTGTCGAAGTTCGTTCACCTACAATGAAGAATATAGGTGAAACATGTGTAGACCATCTATCATTAACTAGAAAAGCATTAAATTTAAGTGACTTAAGTGTAGAAAATATGGATCAAGCTTGCAAGTACTCTATCATTGCATTCACCGGCAATCAGCTGCACGCGAAAACACGCCTACGCCCACTGCCGTTTCTATTTTCTTTCTCATATCTGACTAGGACTGGGCAGCACTTTGCCTGCATCATGCTTGTGCTTTAATTCATACATACATTATTACAAAATTCGTTGCGAGCAACATGACAATATTAACGGGCAAGTTAGAGATAGAAAACGTGACAAAATAATAGGCGGGCTAAAAATCAAAAGGATGCATCCACTGATTGACGGCATTAACAGAACCCATACAAAACAGTATTAACTTCTCGGCCATTACGAGATATGCGAACGCGACGGAAATAAGACAACTGATTATCGCTTTTTGAAAGACAAAAAGAAATTTTCCATTTAATCGTCAAATAGAAGTCAAACAAATTAGGGTTAATAATAATAATAAGGAATCTGCTAACTTAAGTGATATCTGTGCTATATTGGTTTTTAACGGTAATTAGCCGAAACCAAGAACGTGCTGCGGATGCAAAAGAACAACCTCCTGTTTGGTTTGGGCCTTGACAAAATAACCCTAAATTAGTCAACATATGTGACACCACAGATCTCACGCCATATAAATAAATCAATAATAATTTATAACACTTCAAATCAAAATGGACTGCATACTTGGTTCGTGAGTGCAGCTTCACGAGAAGAATATTCGGAAATGGTATCTTCAAGTTCTTGAATTTGTTTCTTCAGCTCCATGCAAGTGGCACACTCCTGCAAGAAATAGTAGACCGATATGAAAACGGAAAACCCGGGGGAGTTAGGGTAAGGAGTTATATCATCATGGAGCACAAGTTCGGAGCCAGACGAAAAACCAAGCAACATAAAGCAGAGGCGATAAAAAGTAACTTGTTATTGTAATTTCAATACTTCGGATTTTTAATATGTATGATGTATGAAATGACAAGCCTGATCCAGACAAAGTGCCGCAATGAAACTGCACGTGGGCCTGTCAGGTTGTCCAGGCCTAGACAGATGCGATAAAATAGAAATGGAAATAGCAGTTAGACTCCAGTGTGTCTCTGCATGCAATTTATAACGCTTTTGGCTGTACAGCACAGAAGTACTACACGATTGCACACTCGTGCAATTTTTCATAGAATATGATAGGGGTAATCTTACGTGGTTAGCAGACTTCGCAGAACCGGCAGCGGTTCGTCGAGTCCGCTTGGCGGGTGGCGATACCGGAGTAGATGCGGATTCCATTTCAATCTTGCGTTGGGTTGACTTTGCATCTATCAACTGGGAACGCGCTGTTGATAACTCGTTCGTTAAATCATTAACTTGGGTTGTCAACTGCTGGACCTACGAAAAACAAATAAACGATATGAATATTATAACGAGTAATGGAAGCATACGCATTATATAAGATTACAAAAGATCAATACAATGCAGTCGACAAGATGCATTAATAATACTTGACCTACCTTCGCATTCGCAGCTTCAACGACAAGACGCTCGCGTGACACATCTTCGGATAATTGCGAAGCGCGCAAGCACGAGGCGTTCAATTTTGATTCAAGCTACATAAACCAGAAAAACACACAAGCAATGTCAAACAGCGAAAGTAAATTAGGGCCGAGTCGTGAAACTCGATTAGTGACCAACGAACCTCGAGTTTAGTATTCTCAGCCGCTTCCTTGGCCCGTGTAACCTGCTCCAACATGTCAGTCAGCTCCTTTTCTCTTCCACTGGCGTCCGGCTGCAAAAGTAAAAATGTGAATTTTTACACTGCCGGACAGGGAGGGATTGCATATGCATTAGCACTAATCATAACATACCTGAATATGATTGGTATTCGAAGTTTCGCATTCTAGTTTGGCAAGTTGTTTTTCTTTTGTTTCAAGTTTGTGTTCTAACTACAAACAGCAAACGGTGCGGTTATTTTATAAGCAACATGAATAACATGAAGTAAAAAGGTAACTAGTTTTCGCGCATTCAGTTAACCGGAACTCACCCTATAATCGTTTAATTACGCAAAACAATGAGTTTGGCAATAGCACGATGCGTCTTGAAAATCCAGCATTTCCGCACATTTTAAACGAAGCACTGTTAAAAGCTTGCCACAACTCGAGAATGTAAATATTTCGCTTAACGATGACCTATACGATTATTCTGTCTGTTCCCAAATAGATCTCCTGGCTGGTGCGAGTATCCATGTCATTAGCAAGAGGTGGTTTCACCTGTTGGATAGAGTATCATACTACCCATGGTTAGGAAGGAGTTGCTCTAATGCTAATGACGTTAGATTCATACTCTAGTGGGATGCAATCGTAGAGTATTTCCGTGCTCTGCAAGTAACACCATATTAAATTCACTTGTCACAGGTACTGAGCTTCATGCACAAGCAGACTGGAGTCTCACAGCTACTTTTTATTTTCTTTACGTGGGCACCTGCTTCGTCTCGGAAACATGGCAATATGTCAGCCAAATGCAGTCTCTGACTGTGGGCTAATGCCTGGATCTAAGTTTGACTTTATACACATACATAAATACTCCAGTGCGCTGCGGAGTACACAAAAAATGATTACCTATTATACAATTGTATCTGCATGTGTGAAGTCTTATGTGATTATTCAGAAGTTGTAGTACACAAAGCAGCATTAATTATTTCCCTTTAAAAAGTTTGCAGATATTCGAAAAAGGCTTATTTCACGCAAATGAAAATTCACTGTGCGTCATGCAGCATTAGACAGTGGCGACTGAAGATATCACACGACAAGCCTACATAATCAACACGTTGCACTCTATCGCTAAATTGATCACCTGCTCCGTTCCAAATAGCTTTAAAAAGCCATCAATTCGCGCTAATCGGTTGAAAATTTAACGTGCATGAGACAACCGGGTTGGTAACCAGAAACAAAATTCACTAAATGACAAATGATATGTTTTTGGTTTCTCACTCACCGTTTTTTTTTACAGCAAATGATCATTTATTAGCGTGATATTTCTTGATAAAAAACATTAATCGTGTTTCGAATCTCGTGGTTCGTAGTGGGACTGTCAAGCAAGGATCCCAAAGTCAAATTTTATTTTAAATAACTAGAAGTATTTAGCAACAATAACATTTAACATCTTAAATGATAGGCAGCCTGTCAAATGTGTCGCAAAAAATAAATCAGGTACCTATTGTGATCATAAGAAAGAAACGACATGGTTCTGCAATACACTGATTGCAACATTACAATTTAAATGTTCCACTGAATAGACAAAATGTGATATTGAAACACATACATCGCGCTTTGTGGCCTCCAGAACTTGTTGTGCACGTAACGCTTCTTCTAGTAATGTGTCTGCTTGCTTTTCTTTCAGTACATCACATTTGGAAGGTTGAATCTAGGTAAAAATTCACCATAAAATTCATGAACAAATAATAAACGAGGAATTTTTCATAATAATGCTCAAGTTCGATGATGAACGTTTTACTCTTGATTCAGTTATTATACCTTTAGATATGAACGTAGCAAATAATGAAATGTTAAGCTTTATGGTTACACTATGATTTCCGAAAAACTGTCTCACAATGTTCAATGAAGTTCGAGAGCATCATAGAAAACGTCAGACAGACACTGTATGATCAGAGTGAACCGAGAATAGTTTTCATGATCACGCAACCTTACCGAGCGCTTTTCCTTGGAGTTCAATCAAAAAAGTGGATACGACATTAATCGACAATTACGCAAAGACTTGGGTGGAAGTATGCACCACACACATTTATATAAAACACTTTCTAGTTGCACTGAATGTAACACTACGCAAGGGGCGTCCAAAGTTTGTCATAGCCAGGGGTGGCAGTGGGGATAAGCTCACTGTCTATAAAATGCTCCACATGGCGCGCATCTCAAATAACCTCTGACAACTAAGTCCAGCTTCTGGCTCCCTGAGCCCGGCGGACTTGCTTCTACCAACAGGAGGAGAGGCGAATGACTGGTGCCTGAAAACCAGTGTGCTTTTGGCATTTCATCTAAAGGAAGGAAAATCCTGATTTTAAACCTCCGCTGCCTTGCGGGATACTCGATTGCGCGAAAGACATCGGGAGAAAACCCTAAGGAAAAATCTGGAGAAGAGTCTCGTAGACGCCGCTTTGTACCCAAATTCCCAAGACTCTTCATTGAAGCCGACTCACCTCGAGCACAAAATCAAAAAAATCAATCAAGGGGAATGCAAAACAAACCTGTAGATCATCCGTATCCGCATTTTCGGTTCTTGGCTCCAAGTTATGTCCACAATGAGCACAGATGTCCGATTCCCCATTGACTAGGGCAACTGAAATTCAGATAGAGGGCTATTATTTGTGCTGGCACCATCATTATCGGATACAGCGTTACACCGGTATGTATGCATGCAACGATCCAGGTAATGCTATACAGTTAGAAACTGAGCAGGGGTTAAGATAGCGTCACGCCGCCCAGACCTAGGAAAAATGGCGGAGATTCCAGTGTCTCTTCATGCACCCCAATACCGTTGGCAATTTAATTTAGCATGGTGTAGTGCTATATAGATACCAGATCGATTAGGCAATCGGTTTAAACGGCTAAATGTGTCAATTTTCAACAAAACGGCGTTTCCAATCATCTGTGCATGTGTGTATGAATGAAAGCACAAGCCTGATCCAGGCAGTGCCGCACGCAGATGTGAAATGGTGCAGCACTTCTGTACTGTGCAGCTTACAACCTGCTAAATTGATTTGAGACCGGTAGTGAGTTGAATGCTGAAACACGCTGGAGTCTCACCGCCATTGCTATTTTTCTTTCACATATGTCTAGGCCTGGGCAACCTGACAGGCCAACGTCAGCATTATCATCAGGAAGCGCAAGTCTGGAGCCGGACAAAGTGCCAAGCAACACGAAGCAGGATAAACAGATAAGCAAGCGCGCGAAAAATGGAAAGCAGGCAAGCGGAATATGCAAAAACAAATGCGCAAAAAGCAGCTTGTTTCTGCATGCGATTTTTTTTTAATTTAATATAAATATATGAAAGTAGCCTACTTGCATTGTTTGACTGCGCGGCACTTTGCCAGGATCAGGCTTGTGATTTTAAATATACATACAGTTATAGACTGCGCGTGGGCTAAGATGGTGTCAGGTTGCCCAGGACTCGACAGATATGAGAAAGAAAATAGAAATGGAAGTGAGACTTCAGCGTCTTTCAGCATGCAGCTCACTAATGATAGCTAATCAATTTAGCACGGCGTTAGCTGGACAGTACTGAAAAGATTGCACATCCATTCATGCGTAGTTGTTATTCCCGTATATAATTGTTGACACTACCGAAGCTTCGAAGCACCCGAGTTTGACCAAACGAATTTGCTCGAATATAGCATAACAAGGAGGTATGAATGCAGAGCAACAGAAAAACGGGGCGCAACACGGAAAGTAAACTAAATATTTAAATCGCGCTAGTTTTATGGGCACAGTTCTTCCTTTTTATATCTATGGGCAACACGAAAGTACCTTGATTAAAGTAAGCCACTTTCCTCGATTTAGGTTCGCGAAGTCACAAAATGTTCCAGAGCATTTCAAGTCCCGTTTTTCTATGTTTGTTTAGGATTTTATTGTCACGAGTATGCTGTCCATATTGATAACAAATAAGGTCAGAAGAGTGAACTCACCCGGTTCTTTAACTTCGTGTAATGCTTCCTGACACCGCTTCGTCAAATCCTCCAAAAGATGGTCCTTTACCGCCATTTTAGATCGCATTTCGCCCAGTTGAGTTGACAAATATTTGTTCGTTGCCTGCAAACTCGTCAGATCCGAATGCCAGCGGTCAGCATCTGCGTTACCACGAACTGCACGGCAGCGCACCGTTTCTAATTCCTTGGTAGTAGTCTCCAATTGGGAACGAAGGGTATTAATCTGAGAGGTCAACTCGCCAGTAGATTTTTCTTTCGTTTTCAACTAGATGTTTAAAAATGGAGTCAAATCACCATCAAGCATGTAAGCACGCGTTATGCATCAGGAAAACAACAAACCTCAGCGGCGATCTTATCCATTTGGTTTGACTTGGAATCAAAACGAGCTCGCAGATCAAACAATTCGGAACGCTTGGCTTCATTATCCATGCGTAATTGATTGACTGTATTTTGTAATTCAATGATTCGTTGTCTATCCGATGGATCACTTTGGGGTGCGGCCTGTAAAACCAGCAATCAAGTTAATGTCCGAAACTTTTTTTTCAAGGTAAATTGAGAGAAACACTTACAAGCTTTGGTGGAGTCACATTGGTCACGGCTTCTTCCAAGCGCTTGATCCGTTGCTTGAGATCCTGATTTTCCTTTTCTAGTTCATCCAACTCGGACTCAATGCGCTTTCGACGTTGGTATTCGCGATCTCGCTTACCACGAAGACGCTCGATTTCCGCCTCTAGTTCAATAGGACCAGATCCTCTCCGCGAAAGATCATCACGAGCAATAGCGAGTTCTCTTTTCAAAATGCTCACTTGAGCGTTTAAACTGGAGCGTTCGACATCGGCAGCTTCAAGTTTAGAGGCTTTTTTTCCAATTTCCTAAGAAAAGAGTAAGTTGTAGTACTTTCGGAAAGAAACTAGAAAACAACAGGAGGAGAGAAACGAACTTCGTGTATCCGGAGAATGACATCTTCACGGTAAGTCAACAGCTGGTTCAATTCTGTTACTTGAGTTTCTAGTTCCATCACTTTGGCACGCAATGTAGCTGGATCCGCTTTTGAAAGTCGTTCTAAATCACTTTCAATTTTTTTCTCATCAGCAATCCAAGGTGGAAGTGTCGGACCAATCAGACGCCCACCCATCTGAACGAACAAAGACCACGATAACAATGATTTCGTAGGAGGATCGATAAACATACGAAAGAGACTTACCATAGCGCCACCATATCGTCGCTCTGAATGCATCTCTTTTATACGTGCTTCTAATGTAGCACATTTCTCGCTTAATTGTTCATAGTCGTCCATTTGTTTGTCCATCTGCAAAACGATATATTAACATAAGAAAATTATTTCGACAGGGTAAACATTAAATTTCAGAAATTTACCTGTTCCAAGAGTTCTTTTTTGTCTTGCTCTTGTCGTTCGATAGTCTGCTCCAGTTCGGCCTTAATATCTTTTAATTTTGAAATCTTGCCTTCAAGTCTATTTTGCTCTGACTTGAAATACTCATTAGCAGCTGCTAAACCACTTTCACTAGTGGTTTCAGATCTAAAGTGGATAATTTGGTATGAATAACTAACTTACTTTTCCGTAGCAAGCTGATTGAATAGTGCTTCCAATTGCTGCAACTTTTCCCTAAGATGATCAGCATCTTCTCCTCTTATTAGAGCAACCTTTAAATCGCTTTCTAAGTTGTTACTCTTATCCAACAAGCGATCACGATCCTCGGTTACACTACGAAGACGTTCTTCAATCTCTTTCGTAAAATTACTTTGCTTCAAAATAACACTATCTTTAATCTAGAAAATTGCGATTAAGTGACAAACATATACCTTTATCAAGCCATGAGCTTCATCAGCACGTCTTTCTGCATCTTCCAACTTAGCTTCGCTGTTCTCGAGGGCAATACGAACACGATCACATTGCGTTTGACAATCAGCTAGTTCTTGTTTTGTTGATTCGAATGATTTTAACCGAGCTTCGAGCTCCGCAATCTGTAAGCGGCAATCCATAACTTTTTTCTTCTCATCTCTGTTTTGATTGACGAGACTTCGATTACTTAGCTGTAAACTCGATATATCAATCTTCAATTTCTTACATTCTTCAGTAAGCACCCTGAAAGCGGTAGTAATGAAGATAAAGAAGAATGATAAACAAAAATATAACAAATAAACCTGCTGAAAGAAGCATGTGAGAAGAAATACCTTCAAAACTCCAAAGCACGAGGATTACAAAGTCGTCGAACTGAACAATGGACGAAAATATAAATCACATACCCGTATTGCTCCTCGAAGTTGATTTCTTCTGGCGTTTCTTCAGTCATCTAAAAAAGAAAGGAATAATGTAGCAAGTTATACAAAGTAAAAAGCGAAAGGAAAACGGCTAATTGAAAATGAAATCGGTGGACAAAACGATTAATCGATAAACGTAAAACTATTGCGGTTCAATGCAAACCAATCAAGTATTTTAAGTTGTATTGGATTGTCGCAGTAGGTATGCAAGTATGAAATCGCAAGCCTGATCCAGGCAGACGCACACATGGGCTCAGATACTGTCACGTTATCCAGGCTTAGACAGATAAACAAATAAATAGCCTGCACGAGTGTGCAAACGTATAACACTGCTGTTGCGTGGATAACACCGTGCGAATTTAATTGACCACCGGTTGTGTGCTGCATGCTGAAACACTTTGGAGTCTGACTACCATACCCACTTGTACTTTCCTTTTAGTCTGTCTAAACCTGGGCAACCTGACAGTATATTAGCACGCGTACAATCTGTGACTGTGCGGCACTTTGCCTTGATCTGGCTTTTGCTTTCATACATACTAAGAATAGAAATGGCAGCTGCAAGGGTGTAAGCGCATGCTGTTAGTTTTACAACAAGAAGTACTTCACCATTGCACATCCACCTCACAATGGTAACGAGAAATAAGGACTAATATACAAGTCTTCAAACAGATCAAACGAACTTGTTGCACTCAGATATAAGATGAAAAATAGCCGGATATAATTTAAGTACTGAACGAATTATCTGCAGTAATGTATGATGTATGAAAATACTAGTCTGATCAAGGCGAAGTGCAGCACAGTCACAGATTGCATGTGGGCTAAGATACTGTCAGGTTACCCAGGAGTAGACAGATATGGGAAAGGAAAATAGTAATGGCACTGAGACTCAAGAGTGTATTTGCATGCAACTTAATACTGGCAAATCAATTTAGAACGGTGTTGACTGCACAACAGAGAAGTGCTGCGGGATTGTACATCCGTGCAGTAATAGACAAATAACTAGCTTCATGTTGCACCGGTTGTTGAAGCGAAGATGTGATGTAAAATCATGAGATTGCAAAGTAGCCACTGTTCCTAATGTGATGCCGCACGTTTATGCATAATTGTAGTTAAACCAGTACACGCAGTACAAAATGTCAGATTGCATGATACGTAAGCAAATCTTATGGTATTTTTAAATTGTCCAAATTTCGTATATTACGTATATTATCACAAAACCTCGATAGTTTTTAAGAACGAATATATTATGGAACGACATAGCATCTTCAATGAATTAATCATTGCAATTTTCCACTAATCCCGATGTTAGTGAAAGTTGCGCAAGATTTACATTGAGCATCAGTGACGGTTTATACGTTGCCAAGATGGCCGTGTTTGCACTAGTTTGAGGATATTATACGTTTTGTGCTGGTATGAGAAAATGACAGTGAGCTTTCATCCTGTTTTTAGCTCAGTACCGTTGGTAAATCGATTCAGTACGGTTGTCTGTGTGGTACAACATAATGCTCAATTGCACACTCATACAGCCATGACCGAAATGCGATCATACCCGTTTGATAATTTAACGAACTTAGAATGTTGTGTATGAAAGCACAAGCCTGATCCAGGTAGCGCCGCAGTCATGAACAAATATGTTATGTATATATGATTATAAAGCTAAGTAGTGCCTGCAAGGTTTATTTTATGCATCGCGAATGTCATTACAAATGTGGCAAATCGATATGCGACCTTCATCAATTAGATAACGAAGGGTTATTTCGTACATTATGCACATATGTAGCAGGTCAAAGTTGCCGGATATGCCAATCAGCAATTATTAATGAGTTTGTTTGCATTAGCCTTCGTACAAATGTGACAAAAACCCTTCAATATTAATCGTGATAATTACAGTATATCGGTATTTCATCGATATGGATATGGAAGTCAGGGTTATCTCGTGATCGTCGAATAAAATTATGAGTGCAAAGATTCCAGTGAACTAAGTTATGTGAATAAAAGTGTGCTCATTAAAAAGTGACAGGCTTTAACATTTTTGAGGTTTGACATCGATTTTGCCATGTCAGGGGGCAGTGCTTCAATATTAGGCAGTTTCCAGCCCTGCGATTTGAAAGCAGGACAGGAAGTGACGTGGAGTAACTATGAACGAAGACTGTACTGAGAATTTATGCAAGTCAAACGTGAAATGGAATGATTACGAACTACATTGCGTACATCAGAGAACGCCGCGTGACCAAAATTAAAACCATTCGGTTAATTCGTTCTCAAATGGTTTTGGCAATAATATTCGAAGCTAAACAACAGCGAAAAATCAAGATGTAAATTTAAAAGTTTTAAGATAGATCTTATCTTAGTAGCGCATTGGGTGGGAAAAATTTCATGTCGCTCAAGATGCACAACAAATGCTCGTCAAAAGGATGCTGTTAATAACAGGTGGAAATAACGTAACGCTCTTTGCAACTGAAGGTGACCGAGTTGGGGGATTGTTTACAGCGCTATTATAACCAACGAGTTGAAAATCATTGCTAATGCAAACCAAAAGTACCACAAGACAAATAAGGAACATCTTGTTTAACCGAACTGACGATTTAGAGAGAAAATCGATCAGATTTGAAAGTATTTATTATGGAATTGAATGCATGTAACAATTTTACTGTATTCAGAAAAGTGGAATAGAAAGCAGCATTCAGGATTCTAAAGGTTTAATGACGAAGATATTATCGGATGAACCAGATTACGGAATACCATATAAATAAAATTCACAGGAAAACATTGCATACCTTAATAAAGCTTAAATAGAATGGAGATCATATGATTTAAACAAATTAAAAATATGTTATGCAATAAAAACGATGCCACACTGAAAATATATTGATGAAGATTAGGAGATAAATTCAACAATGCATTAACACAAGTCAAGAATAAATACCTCAATTGTAAAAAGTTTGTTATTAATTATGAATCACTTACAGCGGAATCTTCAAATGTAGAAAAATAAAATGAATAACTTCAACAGGCCCACTTTTAAACACTCTCAATTACTTCTGATGAAAATAAATGTTATCGATTAATCATACGAAGTTCTTTCTTATTTTTATGATTAATAATTCGTGATCAAGTATTTTGATTGATTTCGTTGTCAATTTAAAATAATTACAGTCTTCTTATCAGTGTAACAATCGTAGGACAATAGCCCATCGAGTCGAAAAGAGGTTACAGTTTCTGGGTTTGTTCGAAGACACATAACAATAGTGAGATTGTTCAGTAGGAAACGCATGCAAATGTGAATTGAATTTGGAATAGGTCACCTCATCGAAATGCATGTCCAATCGATTTAAAAGACGATGGACAGCAGCAGAAAGCAACGGAAAGGCGAAGCTATCTCGAGTGTCACACTGGATGACAAGCGCTGTTATGTATCCTCAATCCCAGTAATCCTGCTTCATATAATATTTTAATTCTGTTCTATACCACCGCTTGAAAGGCACCCATTAAATCTGTATATGGTGAGCCGATTGTGGACAAAACTCAGCAGATGAGAAGATGGGTTAAGCACTCCTCCTCTCTCTTCTCTAGATAGGTACGGTTATACCGCATGTACTTGCCGACTATTGAATATGTAGATACTCCATCTAGTCATAATGAGCTCAATAGAACAATCGCCCGCTTAGCGAATGGAAAGGCACCTGGTGACGACGAAATTCCACTTGAGCTCATCAAATGCTGTAGAGCAGCATTATTACAACCTCTTCACCATTTTGCTTCTTCGGTGCTGGCAGGAGAAGTGTGTCCCACAAGATGTGAGACACAAAGTTCATCACGCTAGATAAGAATAAGGGTGATAGAGGCGACTGCAACAATTACAGAGGAATCTCCCTTCTGAATGTTGTAGGCAAATTGTTTGGTAAAGTCTTACAGATCCGGCTGCAAGTTTTAGCTGATAGAATTTACTCCGAATCGTGAAGTGGCTTCCGCAAGGGAAGATCAATCTTTGACATGATCTTCTCCATGAGACAACTTCAAGAAAAGTGTCAGGAACAGCTTATGCCATTATACGCTGTTTTTATTGATTTAAAGGAGGCATTCGACTACGTCAGCAGGGAGGGTCTTTTCAAAATGCTTGATTTGATAGGCTGGCCTTCAAGAATGCTCAAGCTCGTTATTTCGTTGCACTCAGGCACAAAGGGCTCAGTCCACTTTAACGGTTGCAGTTCAGAAGCCTTTGAAATTCGGCGTGGCGTCAAACAAGGGTGTATTCTTGCTCCCGCGCTGTTCGGCATTTTATTTGCTCTGCTTCTGGAACACGCTTTCAGGACAATCACAGAAGGCATTTACCTACGCGCGCGAAGTGATGGCAAGCTTTTCAACCGGAACCGGTTGAGAGCAAAAACCAAGACAGGAAATGTGCTAATCCGGACCTGCTGTTTGCCGACAATGCAGCCTTTATTATTCACTTCCAAGAGCACCTCCAATTGCTAGTGGACTGTTTTTCGTCGGCATGCAAAAACTTTGGGCATAAACTAGACCAAAGTTCTTGGTCAAGGGACTGTATTGCCTGCCATCATAACTGTTGGAAACTGTCAGCTTGAACCAGTACATCATTTCACATACCTTGGTTCAACCATTGCGGATAACCTCTCGTTAGACACGGAGATTGATAAGCGCATTGGCAGAGCAGCTGTTATTCTGTCCCGATTGATTTCTCGTGTTTGGGGTATTCGCAAGCTTACTGTAAAGACAAAGATGATGGTCTACAGCGCTTTCGTACTAAATGCTCTACTGTACGGCAGTGAAACCTGGACCACCCACGCAAGACACGAACGGAAGCTGGATGCTTTCCATCTACGAAGCATCCGTTGTATCTCGAACATATCGTGGATGGACAGGGTGACTAATTATAAATGCTTCCAAAAGCTGGTCTACAGAGCATGTTCACCCTATTGCGACAGCGCCGTCTGCGGTGGCTTGGTCATGTCTAAAGAATGGAAAATAGTCTTATTCCGAAAGATCTACTCTATGGTGTGTTGCAATTAGGAAGTCGATCATTGGGCAGACCGCACTTGCGGTACAAAGACGTTTGCAAACTAGATATGAAAGCTCTTGGCATTGACCTGGCGAGTTGGGAAGAACTTGCTCTTGACCGCTCACATTGAAGGCATTGTGATAAGCGTCGTCTGCAAGCTGGGGGGAGCAGATACAGCTCTTGGGTGCAGAACGCATATCACGCCGTTAGCGTGCAACTGATGCAATACAACCGAGTTCTGACTATCATGCCAGCGCTATGGGAGAGATTGTTTCTCCCGAATCAGACTGCTTAGTCATTCCAATTGCTGTGGAACATGAATATTCATGCGACTGTGATGTACATCCATGATCGACATTGACCATAGGAGGCCAACACACATACCAACGCTCGTAGCGTTAGAAATGAAAGAGCTAAACTCCTCTGTAAATTTGACGAAACCCACAAAAACATTGTGGTGTCATGGAAACATGATTGTCTCATGCTGACCAGGTCCCGTCGGAAATAAGAGAGAGAGTTTAAGCTCCATTAGAACAGATCGACTTCTTGGTAAACCAGCTGAATGTGCATTGCTCCTCATTGATATTGCAATTTCTTTCGATTATTCACTATAATAATAACTTAAATATATATTCAAAAATATTTTAGCGGTGATCTCATCCACGGATACAAAATACTTACCAATGTTTCTTACTCCCTCTACATATTATTCCACCTTTCAACTTTCAGCAATAGCCGTGGTCATGGCTGAAAGCTGCAAATATCACACCCCAAACACAACTGCCACAGGTATTTTTATTTGGTGAGTATTTACTTCGTTTGGAATTCCCTACCTGCCGAGATGTTAGGCTTAAACAGTTTATCTAAATTCAAATTGAAACTCCACTAATAAATGAAGGCTAATCCAAATTTGGCCACCAACTATTGATAAACTGTCTTCGTCTCATTGATTTTTATTTTATTTATACATATATACATTTGTACCATTAGTTCGACTATATATTTATTGTAAATTTATGAATGAATGAATGAATTGATATATGAATGAATTTTTTCTCGAAAATCCGAGGCATGTTGACCATGATTAATAATTTCCAAAAGGTTTGTATAATCAGATTGTAGTATGTACATTTGCCAAAACAATTTTCAAGGTCATTCCTTCAGTGAAATTCAACGCTCAATAAATATAAAGGTGACAGTATTTAAAAGTTGCTTTCAGATCATCTTTACGTGATCTGATATAGTGCAAAAACACAGGTATTGCGAGGGAAAGTCGATTAATAATCCCGGAAGCATAGATTTTTACCGGATTGATTGATTATCATTTACCTGGACCATTTTATCGAACGAAAAAATTATCAGCACGCATGACCTTGAAAATGTTAATAATTATTGTCTATTTTTTTACGCTTTATGTATACAAACAACTTTGATAATTATCGATCATGCTTAGCATGCCTTGGAATTCCAAGAATAAGGTCCATCGAGGATGTGTGAAGAATCTCTGTTGTTGATTTTCAAAACATTTTTCATTTTGATTGTTCGAAATAGATTTGTCATTTCTGAATATGAAACGTTTTCCTGTCCGCTAAGCGAAGGTAATTTATTCCACTAGGTTGATGTCTGGGAGCCAGTTTAATTTGGGTGCGGATTCAAAAATATTCTGTGAAGAAAATACTCGAAAGCGAGAGAATGTTGTTTCGAACGTTATGGAAATTTATTTAATACTAATATCCAGGAATGCTATTATTATATAAATCAACAGGTAGAACATCTAAGTTGAGAATATTGCGAATTTTATCTATGGTAAGAAATGAAGCCAAATGTGATTTGAATTCATTTAAAGAGGAACTGAGTCTTATATATTTTGGAAGGAGATTCCACAGTTCAGCATATTTATTCAAGAAGAAATTGTTCCTTACTTTAGTACGAAACCTTGGTAATTTAATATTTTTTCACTGTTTCTGAAGCTAAAGTTAAAATCATGTCGTATATGAAGATTCGAACTTATTTCTACATTATCCGTTGACAGTATTTTGAAGAATAAGATGAGATTATGCTTGAGACTGCGAAGCCATTAGGAATCAAGGTGCAGTTGTATACATGTTTCTCTATAAGATTGTTTGGTGGAATAACCAATGATGAATTTTGAGAAAGAACCTTGTAACTTTTGTAAAACTATGCTATCCGATTTATTCATATTGGTATATATTATGTTACAATAGTATAGGATCGGAATGGTGAACAATTTTATAATTTCTATTTCACAATGAGGTTGTATTATCCATCTGTCCATAATATTCATACTTTGCTTGGCTTTAGTTATAAGGTGGCTTATTTGTTCGTTGAAAGTGACTGATGCAGAATATCGAAATCCTAAATCACGCGTGCTGTCAATCATTTGAATAGCGTTATTGTTAAAAAGGACTGAGTTATTTTTTATCTAATATGCATAAAATTTAATTTTGCTGTTGAGAACGTTAGACCGTTATTAGTCGCCCAATCCGCAAGTGCAGCTAAATCTATGTTCAGTCAAACTATATAAATTTGTGTTTGTTTAGCTGGGAAAGTTATAGCGACTTTTATGTCATCAGCGAATAAGAACATTTTGCTATGTGAAATGACGTTATGTATGTCATTGATATATATATATAAGAAACAGTAAGGAGCCTGATACGCCACCTTGAATTACCTCACTGAAATAGGTAGGCTGCGAGATCGATGGCCATTAACTTCAACAGAGTAAGTGCAGCCGGTAAAGAAACAAGTTAACCAGGAAAGAAGATTACCACCGATGCCATATGATTCAAGTTTCGAGAATAATAACTTATCATGAACAGTAAAAATGATTTAGTTATGTCTAGGAAGACAACTACAACTGCCAAACCTTGCTCAATAGATGTAGTAATAAAGTCAAGGTATTCAAGCTGGCATGTAGTGCAAGATCTTTTATTCAAGAAGCCATGTTGAGCTCTAGAGAAGAAACTTGGAAATGAGTGGTTTAAGATAGCATTTTTTACAATTTTTTCAAGTAATCTAGATAGTATCGCTGTGTAGTTAATTGGGCAGTTGATCCAGCGGAGATTGTACCGCTAACTGCGTACTCCTTCTGATTATTGTACCCAACAAAAAGGAAAACATTTCTCCGTGTAACACGGCATACATATCAAAAATAATCACACGATAGACTTGTCCCAAAACAGAGCACGTGAGTGGCGTGATAATTGTATTCGAGTTTTGTACGTATCTACATGTATCATGATAACAAATCAATGACGAAATATGTAGGATTAATATAATAAGATATACTATGATGAAAACACCATATTATTAAAACGCTCGAAACCGAACGTTATTTCGCGTAGTCTGCAAGAATTAGAGGCCACCTGACTCTCTGATCAGATCGCGTTTTTGCAATTCTGGAGAGTGAGTCAGAAGATGGAAGAGAGTGTTCACAGGGCTTGGTAGATTGGGTTGACTGAGGTACACTGGGAATATTAGGAGTCGGCGAGGTTAAATGGGAGCAGTCAACATCGAGGGTAGATCTTCGTGTATGAACGTTTGAGGGTGGTGTTTCGTCAAACTCTGGTTCGATAAAACCTGCTTTCAAGGGGTCAATAGTAACCGTATCTTGAGTACCATATCTCTCGATGACCAAGTATTTGGCACAGCGGCTTATGACTTTGAAGTGTCCAGTGAATAGGGCTTGAAAAGGTTTGCGCGAATGTAAGTCACTCGACAAGTAAACGTTACGAGTGTATTGGTGAGTTGTGGTGGCACGTAATTGACGCATAAAGGATCGTAAGCGATTGACATAATTAGGAACAGTAATTTCTGCCGCCACGTCGTGGGATAAGGTCAAATCACCGGGAAGGCAGATTGGAGTGCTGTAAACAAATTCAGCCGCTGAACAACCGAGATCATCTTTGACAGTAGCACGTGTACCAAGAAGGATCAATGGCAGGTTCTCCGCCCAGTTTCTCGTATTACCATGTGCGGCTTTTAGCTGTCGATGGAACCGTTTAACAAGTCCGTTATTGCAAGAACGATAAGCTGTTGTTTTTATGTGAATAGCACGTAGAAAAATTGTCAACTCATGGAAAATGGTGGATTGAAACTGGAATCCACGAACCGTAGTAATTTTTAACGGGACACCATAATCGCTGATCCAGTTTTGCAGAAAACATTTCGATACTGTTTAAGATGTTATATCGGTAATAGGGATGGCTATAAGATAGCGGCTGAAACGGTGGACCCTAGCTAAAATGTATGTCAAGCCATTGGAGGTAGCCGGATGACCAACAATGTCAAGATGAACGTGTTGAAAACGTTTACTCGGTGGAGGAAAAGATCCTGGGGCGCTGAGAGTATGACGTTGCGCGTTGCTGGGTCGACATTGGGTATAGGCTCTGGTCCAATTCTGAAAATCCGCGTGCATATTTGGCCAAACAAAGTGATCAATAATCAACTTATTAGTGATACCAATACCTGGGTGGGAAAGGGAATGAAAGTGTTAGAAAATGTATTTCCTAAGAAACTTTGGTAGTAAAGAACTGGGACCGTCGGTGAAAAAATTACATAATTAAGTCAAACTCGAATTGAGGATTTGGACAGGTTGAACATTAAGGAAAAAGTTAGATTGATATTGCATTAAGTCACTGTCATGTTGCTGAGCCTTTGATAAATACTGAAGGTCGCGGCTGCTCGAATTTGGTACGTGATCCCAATTCTTTGATTACACTTGCTCTGCTTATATTCAACGTATTCTCGTTACATATTTTAACTCAATTTCTTCGAAATAATATCTGTTGAATCCATTGAATATTTCCGGTGAAAGCATGCACTCGAAAACCCTTCTCTCTTCTCGAATCAAGCTACATAAATTATCTAAGCCTAGTAATTGTACTGCCAGATTAGACAGTGACACTTCAATTATTCTGAATAAACTAAAAAAATTAGAATCAGAGTTGTCAGAACTTAGAAACGAACTAGCAATATGCAAATCCAACTATAGTTCTCTAAAACCGCTCTTATCTCTCATGAACTCTGATATTGGTATTGACCACGATATATTGATTCAAGCAAATAAATTTATAGAAACCATGAGCAGTGAAATATATCAAAGAGAAGCTCGTTCAAAAAATGTTATCATCTTTAATGTTGCAGATAATTAACCTTTAAACGATTTAAGGAAATGTATATTCTCGACATATGGCATCCCCACTGAATGTTTCACTATAGTTCGACTCCGTAAAAACACAATTAAACAACGGATTCCTATTCCATTTAAAATTTTCAGATAAGAGTTTTGCGTTGTATTTGCTTGATAATAAAAACCTTTTGAAAAGTATACTTAGGTTCTCGGGTGTTCCTAAAACCGGACTTAACACCCATGCAACGAAAATTTAACTATAAAAAACGCAAAGTTATCAGCTCCAATATTAGTAACAATACCTCAGATACCAATGAACAAATGCAATGTGAATCTGTAATTGAAATTGACTCTAATAGTTTCCAAAGTTCGACATCCGCACCTGATAATCAAGGTGTGAGTGTAACTCGACATCTGCATCTACGCCCGCCGCGTTTACCTAAACTGAGACAAACACGACCCCTCTTACCAAACCCTCCTACTTTCAGAGAGGCACTAATCAGACCACCTCACCGACAACGTATGCAGTCAACTAATTATATAAGTGGTTCACCCAGTCTCAACAACCGTATTGCCACATCTCGTTTTTTGATAAATAACCCCCTATCATATAAGCAACACTATCACCATTCATCACCTCCTCCTACACCTTTTTGTAATATACAGCCTTATTATAATTCATCTACTATTACACAGTATCCCTCTTATTATAATAATTATATTCCCCAAACTTTATTTTATAATCCTTATGTTTCTCGCTCCAATTATGAACCATACTCTAACACTAATACCACTTTTTTTCAAAAATACATAAATCAAATTTCAAGCATAGTAAACTCTCTAAAGCACTCACCCCAAATCCTTCACTTCCGACCTTTGTATTGTTTGTTTTCTGGTCATAAATGCTAGATCTATTATACCTAAAATCCATATACTAAAATCTTACCTATCTTCTAAACCCTGTAATATTATTCTTATAACTGAATCCTGGAACCGTGATGATCACTCTGACTCTAAACTCATGATACCTAACTACCAGGTATTTAGGAGAAACCGCACTCTGAAACGAGGTGGTGGTTGCCTTATTTATGTGCATTCAAGATTTAAAGCTAATAGTATAACATCTTCGAATTTAACAGAACTTGAAGATTCACTATTCGTCATCAAGTTTGGCGAGCTACGGTATCTCTACCGTATGTCAAAAGCGCCTCCGAAGGAATAAGTCGAATGTTGAATAGCGCAGGTATTAGAGTTACATATAAGGCAGGTAGAACACTCCGCTCCGTATTAATGCATCTCAAAGATAATAATAATAATAATAGTATATTCTTGGTAAACCAAGGCATGCAAAACATGATCAGGTTATCAATGTGTACAAAATAAATAAATTGTAAAAATGACCTTATCAAGCGGAATTTTTGAATATTTTTCCGTTTAATAAAGGATGGTAAATTTACAACGGTAAGAAAGTTAATTTTTTCGCGCAATGTCACACAGTAATAAAGATTCATTTAGATTTCATCAAATTAAGCAAATGGAGAGGATGCCATAGATTCTGGAACAGGGATTGAAAAAAAAGGAAAGAAAAAAAATTATAAAAGAAATGGTGCGCATGAAGATTTAATTGTCACAGTAAAAATAAATGTATGAATTAAAGAAAGTTCTTTTATGAATATATAAATTGCCTTCTTGGGAATGTTGGTGGATGTGATTGAAGAAAAGTATATAAAAAACCGAAGTTAAATTGAAAAAAAATATAGAAAATGGAGGGTATGAGGAGAAATTGTGGTTTAAATTGCATGAGGTTTGGGCCAGTTGTACGATCCAGAAAGTTGAAGAATTGTCGGTAATAGGGAAACCAAAACTGTTCGTCAGTAGGGCTTTCGGTCCATATAGAAGAATCAGTCGTATGCGGAAGGAGCAAGGGCCAGTGTCGGAGTTGGTTTGGGAGTCGGAGACACTGGAACACAATTAAAGATATTCTCTTCACCATCATAGTGAGAGGTTATCAAAGAGTAAATCGATTATAAACGATAAAAAAAGATCAAAAAACAGTATTTTTTGCATTTTTGGCGTTTTTTTCTTTTTTTTGTTTTTTTAGCAAATATATTATGACAAACCATATTTTCATATATAAATGGGTTAAATATAAGCAGATCACGGTTAAGGATATGGTTATATGGTAAAAATGATTATAATACGCACGGTTACGATGAAGAAGTGTAGCAATGTGACGAGACATGCCTAGACCTTAGGTAACCTGACACTACAGCTGCGTTATAAAAGATAATCATAAAAATTAATGTTTTAGATGTTACAATTTTTTATTTATTTAAGGATAACTATGTTTAAACCAAAAGGTGGGTGAAATAAGCCTATTGAAGTGAAAGCACAAGCCTGATCCAGGCAAAGTGCCGCACAGACAGAGACTGTATGTGGGCTGAGATACTGTCAGGTTGTCCAGGCCTAGACAGATACAATAGAGATACAATAAGTATAGATACATATACTACGAGTCCCAGGTTTTGATGCAACATACATAGACCTTAGGTAACCTGACACTTAATAATACAATGTATTTTGTACATTGTGAAGTGTTCTATGCGTGTGCTAATGTACAAAATACTTACAATTGGTTCAATAACCAGGAATACCATGACAAAATATATTGTCTATAGAAGTGTTTATTTTGAGAATTGTGCATAGCGATGGAGCAGTAAGAGATTCTACGAGTGCTTTAAATTTACCTGTAGAAGTGCACATACGAAAATGGAGTGGAAGAGAATTCCAAAGATGTGCATACCTAATTAAAAAGAAGTTTTGTCGAACTTTAGTGCGAGTAAGGGGAATATGTAATAGCCTCATTCGGTTACGTCGTACAGAACGATTACAATCTTGGAAGTGCATTGTGGACCTAATCTTAACTTGGTGCTCTGTGATGATTCGGAAGAAAAGGAAAAGATTAAGGCGAATTCTGCGTAACCATAGCGGGTCAATGTCTAGTAGACTGCACCGTACTTTATAAGATGAAGGATTAGAGTAGCCTAACATGATTTTGCTAATTCTACGTTGAAGGCTTTCTAAGAGTATACAGTCACGCCTAGCAATGTGAGAGTAGGCTATATTACAGTAATCAAGAATCGGTAATACTTTCATTTTATATAGACTCAGTCTACTTTCACGAAGGAGGAATTTTTGATTGATCAAACCAAAATTCTGTCTAGCTCTTGCTATGAGAAATCTTACTTGTTCGTTGAAATTAAGAGATGAAGAATACCTAAATCCTAAGTCTTTGATTTCGTTAGAAGGTGCGAGTGGTGTATTGTTGAGAATGATACTAGCAGGGGGTATTGAGCAGCGTATACCCATGAATTGCGTCTTCAGAGCTGAGAATTCTAACCCCCATTGTGAGCCCCAACTTGAAAGGGTTGAAAGATCATCGTTGAGGGAGTCTATAGCCTGTGATATCTCTATGGCTGGAAAAGCTAAGACAAGTTTAATATCATCCGCAAAGATAAAGAGCTTTGAGTTTTTTACAAAATGTTGCACATCATTAATATATATAAGGAAAAGGAGAGGACCTAGTACGCTACCCTGAATGACTCCACTTGGTATAGGTTGTGTTTCAGAGGATATGCCATTAACGGAAACAGAGAAGGTACGATCAGAAAGATATGAACAAAACCAATTAAATAGGGGTCCGGAAATACCAAGTGATGATAATTTTCGAAGAAGAAGAGAATGAGGAACCTTATCAAATGCTTTGGTAATGTCTAAGAAAACTGTCAATATAGCTAATCCATGATCTATGGAGGTGGTTACATAGTCTAAATATTCCAACTGACAGGTAATGCAGGACTTCTGATTTAAAAAGCCATGTTGGAATGGAGAGAAAGCGTTTGGGCCTAAGTAAGCTATTAGTGCGTTCTTGATCAACTTTTCGAATAGCCTAGAGAGAAAAGGTGTGTGATTAATTGGGCGATAATTAGTGATGATGTGCGAATTCCCTGTTTTAAACCGAGGTATAATGACAGAATGTTTCCATTCGAGGGGAAATATACCAGATTTAACAGAAAGATTAAACAGGTTTAATAAAATTAAAGGTATATCATCCGTATTTAGTTGCAACATTGCTGGAACAAAGCCTACAGTATCAGGCTTGTAAGAAGCTTTGCTTCGCCGACACATTGCGCTAACTTCTTGTAAACTAAAGGAGATGGAATCAATACACATTGAATTATTATTTTGATTTGGGAGTACAGGGTATACGCTGGTATTTTGACCTGGAATAGGGTATATGGTGGTATTGAATGATTGGCTAAAATAGTTTAAAAATAGCATACTTATTTCTGAAGAATCTGATGTGGATGATTCCATATCATCATGGGGGAACACAATTGTAGAAATTTCATGTTTACTTAGATTATATCGAGATCTCGTTAGATTATTCAAAGACTTGGTCTTCGAAGCACTGTTCAGGGCCATTTTTTCTTGATTCTCGATGAATTGTAATTTGATCGTTGTAAAAGAGCTAAGAAGTTCCTTGAGACGTAAACATGAATAAAAGTCTGGTGTGTGGTTTACAAAAGCAGAAAGACGGGCTATCTTTTTTCAAGAAGGTTTATTTTATCAAGTTTAATTGATTTAGTTTTCCGAGGAGTTGATGCAGTTACGAGACATTTAGATAAGTTCTTATGGAATATTGAAGAGATAAGGTTAAAATCCGGAGATATAAAGAAGTCAGTCCAATCAGAGTTTCTAATTAGAGTCGAAAACTTTGTCCAATCAACATAGAGACGACCATTAGCTTTGCTGATGGAGGTCCGATTCTCACAAAAATGAAGTTGACACGTGACCATGTTATGGTCACAACCAGGAAGGGGTGCTATGACTTTCACATTACTAGCATTAGGACCCAATGTAAAAATAAGGTCTAGAAGGTTTGAGTGCCTTGTAGGTTTATCAACTACTTGGGTGTAACCTAGTAGGTTGATTGCTTCGGAAAAAGAGGAGAATTTTCTAGATTGCTGAGGCGAGTTCCAGCATGTATAAGGCATGTTAAAATCACCAGCTATAAGTTTATTTTTAAAAGGGTTCAAAGAAACTTCAATAAAAGCATTTTTAATCTTATCAAGATTGTGTAAGGATGGAGGAGGTGGGTTGTAAATACAACCGAAAAGGGCATCTAATGAAGGTATATGTATCCATATGGAATCATCAATTTCATCCAGTGAGGAAGAACAATGAAGATTGGCAGGAATATTCTTAGTAATATATATGATGCAACCACCACCACGAGTGGAGCACCGATTTTTACGAAAAATATTATAATTTGGTAGGGAAAGTGTAGCGTCTATATCTTCATCAGTTGTCCAAGTTTCAGTGATTAGAACTACATCAGTTGGGTTAGCAGACAGGAAAAATTGAAGATCAGACATTTTGGAAGAAATAGATCTCGCATTAAATAGAAGGATGCTGATGGCGGGAGTACAGATAGATGTGTTAGTGATGGGGACCTGGGATTTCGAACTAGATTGTGTTAAATCCTGTATACGGGTGGAAACACTGGTGGAAAATTTGACTGTGGTGAATAGTCTTGGTAAAAATGGCTGGGGGCATAAGATGGATAAACCTGTGGAGCAGGTTGTGGCCAAGATGAAATACTATGCATGTTTCTTTGGGGTGACATGACAGTTTGTGGATTGGGATAAACATAAGGTAAATTAAAGTTAAGGTGTCCATTTCTATTTAAACTAAGTTTTTGTGGCTGGTCACCATGCTGATTGGAGTAAGGGTAGGAATACCATGTAGAATAATTAGGGGAACCATAAGGTGAATACCCACAATACTTGTAAATGGGAGGTTGCGTAGGTAATGGATGGAGATACTTTCTAGAATATCTAGAATTACTGTTCCTAAAAGAATCGTTCACCAGTGGCTTAATGCTTGGTGGTTTGTTTAGAAGGGGACCTATTGCTTTGAACGTTGGAAGTTTAACCTTTTTGACGTCCTTAGGATTTGGTCGAGGGATAGCTTGTGGCTTAGCAGTATCCTGGGGTGCAGCCGGTGATCCGGCGTCTGAGCTGATTGTAATATTTTCAGGTAGCATGTCTATGTCGGTCGGAGTGGAAATCTTATTACAAGATGGGGATTGAGAGCTTACTCTCACTGGAGCGGGAACTTGGCGGGCAAATTTACGTTGTAGGGGTGTATTGTCGCGTTTAATTAACACATTCGAGAATCTAGCAACAGAAGCTAGAACGTGCTTATTTTTCAACACATGAGAAGCATAATTCTCATTATTAAATTTAAAAAGAATGGGGGTGCGGCCAGCAATGGATGATTTACGAAGCCTGGTAAGCGACGCTGAGTCAACCGGAAGGCCGTAATGAGAAAGAACTGACCGTTTAAGTTCATCCAACGGGTATTTATCTGCTATATTTAAAAGGATTAAGTTCTTCGCTCTGATTCTCCGTTGCTCAATTTCCGAGGTTAGAGATTCAACGAAGCGTCCTGTGCGCTGAAGCAGATCATAGTCAACATTATAATTGGGGTCGAGAAGTATTGCCAACGGTTCTAGTACCGTAAAAAGGCGCGATATACTGTTCACTTTATCCACCATGGTTTCAAAATTAGTCTCCAAATTGTGTAATTTAGAGAGTAGAGTAGACATATTAGAGTCTAGTACGACTGAACATTTATTCGATCGTGGAGTGACACGTGAGTTTCGAGATGTTTTCAAGTATTTAGAAAGCACCATATTTAGCGAATGAACGTATGAATCAATATATGCGATAGTGAGAACAAAGAAACTTGCCGAGTT
>JACCGJ010013714.1:0-10597 GCA_013407085.1 Atriophallophorus winterbourni | reverse complement strand
CCTCGGCGTATGGATTAGTGGAAGTCTCAAGTATAGCATGCAATGCGAAGCAGTGTACAACCGAGCTAGCCGCATGCTAGGTATGCTTCGGCGTATTTTCGGACATTTTTCCCGTGAATCATTCTCCATGCTCATAAATACGTATATTAACCCGTTGATGGATTAATCAGTGCAAGCTTGGGCACCGTAGCTACAAAAGGACATCAAGCTGCTCGAGAGGATTTATTACAGAGCAACTAAAACGGTTGGCTGTCTCCGCAACCTACCATATGAGAATCGACTTGAGCATCTTAATTTGGATACACTACTTCGCAGACGGGTTAGATTTGATCTAATCCTAACTTACAAAATAATGAATTTAAAGGCGCACACTCTGAGGCATCTATTTCGCCTCCGGTCAAGCCATGTCACACGTACTCACCCACTGGCATTTGATATTCCACATTCCCACTGGAACTGCGGTCGGTTCATCTATTCGGTGCGCGTTTTTTTGGAAACTCCCTACCGTCAGATGTTGTCCAATCATTTAGTGGAACGATTTTTAGATACAAATTAGATATATTTATGCGTAGTAATTTCACCCTATATTTCGTTTATATAACATGATATTTTTCCAAACGAATATTTTTTTCCTCATATCGCGACAATACATGACATTTTTTGTAACTAAAAACTGTCGACCTTCCTAATGCCTCAATTTATTTTGTATATATATTTATTGTCTTATACGAATATCCTGTGGTGTTGTACAGCTACGAGCTTTTTATACCATAAATTCTTGAATCTTGAATCTTGAATCTTGATTATCAGTTTCGCATACCAGGTCATTGGTTTTCACCCTACTAATGAGTAATATGATTTTAATATTAATTGATTGCAATTATTTACCATATAGTGGGCTAACACCTGCATCATATGCTTAAAATATTCCTAAAAACTTAAAATTCATCAAGTGATTATTTGCTTTGTTGGGAAATTAGACAGTATCTACATTGAACGTTTTCTGTTTGACTGCACATTTTATGAATGTACAATCTAATAAGGAAACGTCCTCCTGCAATTTCATTCATCCAATGTGGTCATACTTAAAGTCAGTTCAAATGCTCTTCTTCTACGGTTTAAAATCAAAATACTTACAATTCTTGTAGCGCCAGCAATATTTTAAATTAACCCATCAATTTTGTGTATCATTTTTTGTATAAAGTAAACTGTATAATATTAAAAAATAGTGATTTCAGATCGGGGTTAATCCTTTAACATTTATCTATCGCTCCTGAGTAAGCTCAAGGCTGTGCTAATTCTATTGAATTAATCAACTGTCCTTACATTGTTGCCTAATCGAATTAGTCTGACCCCTTAATGGTATTGAAGTTCAGTGAACACTTTGCTGTCTGTATTAGAAAACCAGAAGCTGAAATCGTTTATTATTTCACGGTCTTGAATACTGCGGAATTAATTTGGATTTTGGTGCGAAATACATGTGCATAATTAGGAAACAACTTTCACATGTTCACAACTAGATGACGCAGCTTTCAGTATATCTAAAAACAATATCCTCAGAAGGCCCTGAAGCTTAAAAGTAAACAAATCCTCTGGCTCAGACAGGGTAACTCCAATGGTACTTAAGTTAAGTGCATCATGGATTGCCAAACCGATATCTTCCATCTTCAACCGTTTCCTGTCTGCTAATACAATTGCAAATGGTTGGAAAACTGTAAGGAATAAACCGTGACCATCAAGTGGTCAATAACCATTTCTCTTTCTTCTTCTTAAATCCATTGAATTCAATTGTAACTTAGATCGACACAAGAAACCTTGGGTGACTAATTTATGTCGTGATATTATTACTACGGTTAGCATTTTTAAAATAATCAGTTTTAATTTTTTACTATTTCAAGGGCATCAAATTTCTACCACATTCGCACTATCACTAATCGACGGTAAAATATAATAAGAATATAAAATAGTATTATTCTGTAACATTGTGATTAAATTCCATCAAAGATAGGAAACTCAAACGTATTTACTAATTATTTGCATCGTTTTTCGTATTCAAGATAAATCCTAACCATTAAGCTGATTAAAATTCGTTAGGCACAACCAGCTCTTGCTTATGAAAATAACCCCTTATTGAAAATCATTTGCATGCACCTCCACCACACACACCCCACGACCGGTTTCGTGCTGTTTGCACTCACCAGGTAGGGGCAGTATGATCAGGTTGCACACGCGCTTGTTTTATGCTTCATAATCTGAATTTATAAATAAAATATCGATTACTAAATCCCGCTCCAACAAAAGACACAAAAATTGAAATACATGTTGTTCGGAAATCATATATGATTGAGATGGTTATTTTACAAGCTCTTTCATTGCATCGCAATTTGTTTGGTTAACCTTTTCGACGCATTTTTGAGACTTGCAACTGCTGTGTTTTTTGCACTCATTTACAAAAGTCTTCAATTTCTCCATGTCATCGGAATAATTCTTGAATAGCAGGTCGAAGTCGGCTACAAAATGAACAGAAATTTATTATTAGTTAGATGTGGGAGAAATATCTACTAATCCATAGTTTTTTCACTAACCATCATCACTTTCTGCGATAGCATCGAAATAACAAATAATAGCTGGGTACATGTCCTCATGGCTGCAGGTATTCTTTTCTGCGAATACGATGGCGATTGAAGTGAAGATTAGAAGAAGCTATAAAGTGAAATTGATGTATGAATGCGAACATGTAATCTACCTTGAACATGTTTTTGCCAATCTCAAGGGTCTATGCTGTTCACCCACTTATATGTTCTCAGGAATCACAGTCAGGTAAAACTTCCAGCTGAACAGGTGCTGACGATTAAAAATTTTCTGATTTTGATTCCACGTGTACATTTTCGATTGACATGTTACTACTGCTATTGCCACGTTTGACGTAGACATTAACAAAGTATAAAGTTTAAGATTAAATCGATTAATATTCGTATTAAGGATTTAGTATTGCACAAATGATATGACAGCAAAGAGATATATCAAGTATAACTGTGTGTATATCATTGTACTGAAAGGCGTTTGGAAGATACGAACACACTTTAGGTGGAGTCTGAACGAAATGTTTCAAACACACTGGTATGTACAAAAATGGGCATTCGCATGCATTCCTATCACACACACCCATAAATTGAACCTATTTGCACGTGTGGGTGATTTATTCATAGATTCATAGATTTATTCATAGATTATATGCAGGTAAAAAGCTATGTTTTACAAGACCAACAAAAATGTACATCGGGTCGGATGGTAAAACATATCAAAATATTGTTAGATTATTGTCAAACGTGAAAAATATACTTGTCCATGTGGATATCTAGTGATTTCTTGAAAACTTCAACGGTTTCAGATTTTACCACATGAGTAGGTAAACTGTTCCACAATTGCACATTGCGAACGGAAAATGCATATTTGCGGCAGTTCAACCTGCTATGATGTTCGTAAAGTTTCGATTGGTGACCTCGCAGACGTGTGTTATGGGAAATGTGAAACAAACGACCGCAACGATGATTTGTTTGATTAAGCACTGTCCAAATGAATATTAGTGCTCCTCGTTTCCGTCTGTATAGAGCCGAATGCAAATTCAATAATTTAATTCTCATTTCGTACGGATAATTAGATAGTCCCATGACGAGTTTTGTCGCTCTGCGCTGTGGAGTTTCTAATAGCAGAATATCTTTTTTCAACCAAGGATCCCATGTCGGTATAGCATATTCAACATGAGGACGGATGTACGTTGAAATCAATTTGCAGACAATATTGGGGTCAAACGAACCTAAGACTCTTCTGTGGAGACCCAGGTTGTTTTCAGCTTTGCAGGCAGCCAGTCGACATTGCATTGAGTTTCCTAAGTCTGATTGGATAACCACACCTAAATATTTTTCGGAGGAGGTGGGTTTAATAACAGTGCGACCAAGATAATATTCTTTGCTAGACTTGCTGTTGAGAGACAATAGGCTGCATTTCGAAGCATTCAGGGGCATTTCGTTATCTAGTGACCAAGTGCGAATCACATGGAGATCCCGTTGCAGGTTCTGCGTGTCGTCTGTGGAATTTATCTTGCAACAAAGCTTTGCGTCATCAGCGAAAATAAGCACCGACGACTGCAATACAGTGGGCAAGTAGTTTATATATATTGAAAACAAAAGCGGTCCGAGGACTGATCCTTGCGGGACACCACGGGCAACTTTAATCGACTCGGATAGTTCGTTTTTGACTCTAACATACATCTCACGAGATATCAACCATTCTTTAATCCATGCATGGAGTTTACCCTGTACTTCGAAGGTGCGTAGTTTCGACGAAAGTATTTCGTGATTCACACGATCGAAGGCTTTTGAGAAATCGATATAAATTACGTCCACGGAGTTGCCAGCATCCAGTAGCTCAGACCAAGATTCTATTGCTAATAGCAAGTTCGTCAGGCAAGATCGTTTTTTCCTGAATACATGCTGTGCCTCGGAGATTAAATTATTAATCTCAAAGTGATTCCGCAAGGCATCAGCTATTATGGACTCCATTACTTTTGATAGCACTGGTAATAACGCTATCGGGCGATAGTTTAATGGATAATTTCTTTTGCCACCCTTGTAGATGGGACTAATCAGGGCAGTTTTCCAAGTTTCTGGTACAAAGCACTGCTCAAACATCATCGTGAATACGTCAGATGTCGGTATTGCCAACTCGGAAGATAGATTGTACAAAATGTTTGTGTGTATATTGTCTATACCGGGTGAGCCTGTTCTCTTCATCGTCATTAATGTTTTTTGAACAACGTAGGGGGGGGGGGTAACTCCACCCCGTGAAGAATTGGCAAGCTGCAGCTGTCAGGGTTTAAAGCAGTGGTTCTTAACCTGGGTTCGATCGAACCCTAGGGGTTCGGTGAGTCCTTTTCTGGGGTTCGACGGTTTACCATGGATTTTACCCATACACAGAAAACACGTTATTACTTTACGCGCCATGGGACTCACCGGTTTTTCACATGATTTGCACGTGACTTCGGTACAATTCTGCGTGTCGAGATTCGTCCTATCAGCTGGGCCGCCCGTGACCATTGTTGCGTTCGCCGGGTCCAGGCACTTGGCAATGAGGTCAAGTTGGTTACATATCGCTGTCACAGTTTGATCGATCGATTTTATTGTCTGTATGTTGGATTTCGTGATGCGGTCAAACGTGTTAGTGGCCTGAAGTGGGTTGTTCGGCTGAGTGGTGGGCGTTTGGTCGGCAGGTCGATGTGGTTGCTTCGGAACTCGTGATTTCGTCATTTTGCAAATAATCCACTATAGCTCGTTAACCACACAAGGTAGAATACAGAAACAGTTATCAAAATGTGTAGCTCAACGCGATCTTTGCAATGAAATCAAAACCGTAGAATAGTTAACGGTTGGAAAAAGTTTGCTCGCGTGAGCAAACTGATATTTACGCCGACGTGACGTCAGTCTCTGCTTGTCTATTATTGGTTGCAGCTGATCACTCCACATCGCTTGGCCTTGATATCTGTGCTGACTGCTGCAGGCAGCTCGGGTCAATCAGTAGTCGAATTGTGACTGTCCTGGTCGTACGTGATTTGTGATTTCGCTTTCAATACTTCAACCCCTTGATACTAACTATGTCGAGCAAAAAAAGGAAGTGGTCGGACGAATAGGTTCAGTATGGATTCACGTGTATAACGGAACGTGATGGGAGTCACCAGAAACTCATATCCAGCAAGGGTGAGACAGCCGTTCACGTTTAGTGTTGCGACAGCAGATGTCAATGATGAATACCTGGACGAAATCATTGAACTGCAGGAGAGCCAGGTTCAACAGCAACTCTTCAGAACAACAAAGCTCTCAACACAGTGATTTTGTGTGCAAATGATGCGTGAGACAGTTTGTGCACTTATACAGTATATAACTATATAACTATATAACAGTGGCATACAAGCATAACTTTGTTTACCACTTTACCACTGTTTCAAGGCTCACTGAACCTGATCTTATTGTCTCCACCTGACGACGGCAAACAGCCAGAAGCCGGTAGTGGTGTGTAAGGGATGGGGATGTGAGCAACACATTACTTTGGTTATACAGTATTTAGTTATATACATATGTTTTGAATTGGAACAACAAACACATTTCATTTTTCCAACTACGAAGGGTTCGATGAATGCAAGTATTGAACTTGAAGGGTTGGGTACCACCAAGAAGGTTAAGAACCACCGGTTTAAAGGCTGCCAATGGGTCGACACTTGTGAGATAAATGATGCGAATTGTTGTCGGAAAACGTTAGCGCAATCTTTAAATGACGTCACTATTCCAGTAACAGAGGCCAGTGGCGCTATTCCCATTTTAACCTTCCGGAGGTCGTTGACGTGTTTATACAATGCTTTGGGATTTATAATGAATTTTTCAACAAGACTGATTTGGTAATCTTTTCTGTCTTTTAGAATTAGAGAGCCACATTTATTTCGCAATAAGGTTTAGTAGCACCAAGTTACCCCAGAGGGTTCGTCCAAGTATTTGGACCAGGCATTGTCACGCTTACACATCCATTTGCGAGTACTGCTTCTGAGAGGCTTTTTCGGACGCTGTATGCTGGATATTATTTTCACCTTCGATGACAAGTTAATTATAATACAAAGTTGGCTGTAAAACGTTTTCCAGATTTCCTTAGCTGATTTGAGTTCAAGGAAATCCCATCGATTTGCAGTAGCAAGAGCTCGAAGCAAGTCATAGTTCACAGTTGTATACGTTCGTTGAGTATTTCCTGCTGGTTCGTATTGATAAACATAATCAAATGTCATGACAACATGATCACTCAATTCGAGTGGAGCTGTATAGGAAACAGATTCTATCATGAGTTCTTCGTTTGTAAGTATGAGGTCCAGGGTAGATGGGGTTAGTTCAGATCGAAATCGCGTTGGTTGTTGTACGTGATTGTAAAGAGGGATGCAAGTCATTATTTCTTGAAGAAAGCTTTTAAATGAATCGTCACCTGTAATGTGTGTTCCAAGGGTCGGTACATTAAAATCACTGAGGAGGAGCGAATGTGAATATGTGAGCTTCAATGCTTAGGTTGAATAGGTTGTTCGTGCCATCCTTACCCACAAGTTGCTTACGAATAAAGTCATTCTTCTTCTTCTTCTTCTTCTTCTTACATGTTCAGCACTTGTTTAACACTCACATGTAGGTAAACGTTTACCTATCACAGGTACAAATTACAAATACATATGATTTCAGCCATTTCAGTTATAAAGGATCAAGAAAATAAGCTGCCGATTAGAACTGGGACTAAACCAGGGAGTAGTATTAAACAATTAATGTAGCGGAAAACTTATGAACTATTTATGAAATCGATATGATGAACTCACAATTTCAAGTGCATACGACTTGTTTAGATCACCTAGATTTTCTGCAAAAATTCATTTCGTCTATTAGTTAAGGTTGCACTTCACATGCACAATAGTGTGCATTAATTAACGTTCATTTTATCGACATAAGGGGCGGCGAATATGGGGAAAAACAGTTTTCAACAAGGTTCCAGAGAGATTTATCTACTTGAATATGGAATGAAGATAAGGAAATAGTGAACACTTTCACCATCAGTTCTTTTGCCTGTAAAAGAAAACAAATTTATTTTACTAATTGTAACAATGAACCAGTATGACGTTTTCCAGTGTAAAATATCTAACGCAGCGCATACCTTGTCTATTAGTTAAAACTATTCGCAATTTTGTCATTCGTAGTGACCATTGCTTTAGAAATCTGGTTTTGTGCATTCGAATGCTCGATTCATAATTCAACCTACGATCAAGGTGACTGAAAGTCACGCAAATCTAGATGATTACAATCACTATGATGCATTTGATGTATATCAAAGGACAAGTATGCATGTACCACACATAATACAATAGATGATCAGACGTATCACCCCCATACAACGCTCGGAATCCCCATGTAGTCTGATTATGAACGGACAAATTTTTTCGGTCATATTTGGAATTTTCCACAACACTTGAACCGATTTAATTTTTGTGATGTTTTAGCACTGGTGTTCTTAAACCTCATTGTAGAGCACACGCAGCTGCGATCCACTTGTCACTGGCTGATCAATATTGTATTTTGTAGAAAAATTCTGATGGACATGAAATATATTTACGATTAAATTGTTCAATACATGCGTGAAATTGCTGCTCTACACACTTCGATTACACATTTTGAAAACGCGCTCAAAGTCTGCTATCATTGAGTGGTTCTGACAGCGCGACCACAGTTACGGGGGTTCGGTGAATGTGAGTACAAATATCGTTCATTTTATTTAATCGCAGCACTAACTAGTCATAGATTCATCAAGTGGTTTAACACCTACAAGTTTGAGGGATACAATTTGCTCGTGAACAAATTTCAGTCTGACAATGTTGTAGTAGAAAGATAAATTGAATGTGAGATAAGAATTCTAGTCGTACACACCAAAATGTTTACTTGCAGTTTCAATCAGTTTTTGTCAAGATAACAATATGATAAATTTTCTGGAGTAGTTTATAGCATTTTATCGCCACAATGACTACAGATTATTCAGGGACAACGCTATCCTTCTGGCGTGAACCTCAACATTACCATTTCATCAAATCCCGGTTCAAAATGGAACCCATAGGCGTCGAAAAATAACTGCGTCACCCTAACAGCCCATCGATGGGCGAAATTAGATCATTTGAAATGATTCCTTCGTGTGGGAAACCTGAGTTGAGCCATGTCGGGTTGAGCCCCAATAACCTGACCGGGAAAAATTGAAAATAAATTCTGTGCACATTGCTAGTCGTCAAGTGATTAGTAGGTGACGTGCACCAGTTGTTATAAATCGGGTCTTGGATTTTCTAATCCGTGGATTATTGCATGCTGTCAATGCGGCATTTATTGCTGAGCCAAAACTGAGAACTAGTGCGTCCAATGATTTGGGGTCGAACAATAGATTAGACAATGTGATTCATGACAAATTTAAAATTTGCATAATTCGATGCTCACAGCCTTTCAAATTACACACCACAACCGGTTTCTGCATTTTATCTTTCATCAGAATCCAAAACAAGCCTTATAAAGAAAGGATAGCTCAACTGAATCTGTTTAACTTTCCCTATCGACGAATCAAAGGAGACCTTATCTTACTTTATAAAACATTCTATACCCCGAAACATCCCTTACAGGATTTATTCACTGGAAGGGATACGAGAAATTATCGGACCCATGAATGTGTGCTGGTGGTATCCCATTCCCGCCTGAACTGTAGAAGGTATTTTTACTTTGTCCATATCTGTGTTACTTGGAACAGTTTACCTTCAACCGTTGCTCACTCCATTAGCTTGCATGAATTTAAAACGAAATTATACGAATTTTTATTGCATTATTCGTTTCCCGAACACTTATATACTGCTTAATCTAATTCCTTATCTTGTTTTATACACTTTCATTTCAATTTTACCATCCTATTGTTGTTGTTAAGCTGGTTGTTTTTTAGACCATTAAAAACCTTGAATTACCTTGAATCAGGTAGATACAGTAAGATAAGTTTCAGTGAGCCTTCAAACAATAAAGCGGGAAAAAGGTAAACGTCAACTCTGTTGTTATATACTTTTGTCGTTGGCCTCCTTCATTCGATGTCGGCCATGGATGTTAATCACAAGCGCATGCTCGCTTCATGTTCCGCAGCATTTCGAATTAATAAACAGTCCGATTTGGGAGTGACAATTTCGTCCAAAGCGCTCACACCAATAGGCAGTACTCGGGCTATTGGCGTCAGTTGCAAACCATCGGTGTGATCTACGTTCAGCAACGAATACCTGCATCTGTTCTTACCCATCTTGGACGCGACGTTTCACACAATGCCTCCAAATTGAGTGATCAAGTGCAAATGCATTTAGCGAAACACCATGAAATTCTTCTTGGTTAAGCGCTTGTAAATAATCAAAATATGGTGATGTTCATAACTCCCTCACGTACAATCTTTGACCAATGTCTACCACTTTCGTGCTGTTTCAATGCTCACTCTACCAAATTTATGACACGTTTTCAATAAACGAGACCAAGATGACAAACGGCAAATGGTTCTGTAATTTGGCGAATATTATTTAACGCAGGTGAAAATAGAATAACCCGCATTTTCCTCAAGGAAATACACTAGAATTTATCACTACCCGTAACCATCGCTAAAATTTTATATTATGGCAAATGCATTGTGTTAAATTTTGAAAAAAATACGTTGAAATTATGAAAACTTTGTTTTCTTTCTTGAAATTTGGATACATTTCGGGCAATTGCATTCGAGTAGAAAAAGTAACAGAGGAGTAAAATAAGCAAACTGAAACGCAATAATCTAGTTGCCTTGCCATTCACCGCGACATCGTGTCATTTGTTTGTGCGGAAATGATAACATTTAAGAGGCATTAATTTCAATCTGAATCTGTTCAATGTAGATCAACATTTTGCATAATAATAAAGCATTTTGCACAATAAAGCTGCTGCCACAGAAGAGTTCAAATTCAGAGTATATAAACATTTCATCATTTTGAATTCTTTAAATA